>APFE031315048.1:0-16809 GCA_000404065.3 Pinus taeda | reverse complement strand
TTTGGACCTGGTCCATCGGGACAAGGCCAGTGGGGGAAACCAGGAACTGGATGGAATTCTGGCCCTACCTCATATCCGGGACAGATGTCCTTCAACCCGCAGCTACCATTTCTAGCGACGTTGGAACTGCCCGATGTGTTGAAGTTAACAAATGATCCCATTTTGCATAATCCACAATGGCCACCAGTTCCAACTAAAATACCCGGCGACTGTCCCAAATTCGACGGCAAAGCCAGAGAGGACCCTCAAGCCCATGTGATGACGTATCACCTATGGTGTTCGTCTAATTCATGGCTTGATGATTCAATCCGACTTCGCCTCTTCCAAAGGACTCTCACCGGTTCTGCCGCTAAATGGTATATTGAATTGACCCGCATGTCATTTTAGGATTTTAATTCATTGGCTATGGCATTCCTTACTCACTTTCAGTTACCCATTCGGTACGAGATAGGGACCCACCTCCTTACGTCTCTTAAGCAGGATACAGCTACTCACATCTCCGATCATATACATGAATGGAGAAGGCTCCGCCGGTTGATCAAGTTTTGGATTCCTGATCAACTCCTCACCGATTGGTTCACGACTTCCTTTGTCCCTAAGTTTGCACAGGACATTGCTATGGGAGCCTGCGTGACTGAAGAGCAAGTGATTGCGCGTGCTCAGTACCTAGACTTAGTTTACTCTCAGTCAGGTACCTTGTATGAGTATTTTCCGGACGCCCCGAGACCCGGTACATCCAAGGCTCCGCCGAAGCCATCTGTCGATGGAGTTATTGGCTCTGTGAATCCGACCTCCAAAAAATCATCTTCAAACCCTGGGAAGCAAAAATCAGATGCTTCTAACCAAAACACTTCTCAGGGTGGTTCAAATTCTGGTAATACTTCCGAGGTCAACGCCGTCCAGTCCACCATGGCGGGTAAGACCTCGAAAGGAAAGAAAAAGGGGAAAGGAAAAAATAAATCTGAACAACCTAAACAGGAATCCTCCAAACCTCCAGCCGAGGAAGGAGCCAAGCGCAAACCCAAGTATCCTTGTCTTATTTGTGAGGAGGATCACTATACTAAGGACTTCCCAAGGCGATCCGAATTTAGTCGTTTGTTTAAAGGCGCTCCTGGGGTCCCTGCGGTTCTTAAAGAACCTTTCCCTTCTCAACAAACCCAAATGGTGGCTGATCCGTCTTCTTCTCCCTTTGGTTCCCAAGTCTTCATGGCTGGGTCTATTCCCGTTCATGTAACGACTCGAGCAA
Source organism: Pinus taeda (assembly GCA_000404065.3). Lineage (NCBI taxonomy): Eukaryota > Viridiplantae > Streptophyta > Pinopsida > Pinales > Pinaceae > Pinus > Pinus taeda. The sequence goes on along the minus strand of APFE031315048.1, from coordinate 15,563 downwards.
AGGAGTATCCATCGAATGTTGGGAAGGAGCTCGAGGTTCCCTCAAGTGCTCCTTCGTCCAGTTCTGGTCCGCTCCATATTGAGAGACCAAGTACTGAGACGACCATCTGACCCCCTCCTAAAGGAGTACTCAGGCGATCTTCTTACAACCCAAATGCTCGTGCTGCCCAGCACTACAGTATAGTTGAGGAATTAGCACAGGCTCCGTCAGCTATGTTCGCCTTAGAAGTTCTCCAGAGCTGCCCCCCTTAGAGGAAGTCCTTGCTATCGGCCATCGGTGGCATCGACCCGGCAAATTCGGATCTGATTACCTTTGATCTCGAGAGCCATGTCTCGAGGCTGCCTCATCAGATCGCTTTTCTTATCCAAGTCGTCATCAATTCCAAAACGATTCATCGTACAGTTATTGATGAGGGCGCATCGACTTGCATTATGTCTATTGCTTGTTGGAAAGCGATCGGGTCTTCGGCTCTGAGCCAGTCTCCTACGACTTTGGAAGCTTTCGATGGGAGAGAATCCCATCCTTATGGTATTCTTCAACGATTTCCCATCACTTTAGAAGGGAAAACCGTGGAAGTAGAAGTTGAGGTCGTTGACGCGAATCTCACTTATAACCTCCTTCTGGGCCGGAGTTGGACGTATGCCATGCGTGCCGTGGCTTCATCCCTCTTCTGTGTCATCTGTTTCCCTCACCTAGGGAAAATTGTCACGGTAGACCAGCTCTCCTTCTTCGCTTCCTCTTCTGAAGGAAATGTACCTTTCGTTGAACATACCTCTCTTCCTTATGAGAGTGTGGGAGCCAGGCTTTTCAAAGACCCTACCCTTATGGGTGTCTACTCACTCCCACCTCCCAACCTTGCTTCGCTTGGTTTGGTTTCTACTCGCTCTGATCCCTCATTTCACACTGCTGCGACCCTCAGTCCCGCTGCCAAAGGGGGCACTGATCCTCTAGCTTGTAAACCTCGCTTGGCCGGGGGGCATGGGTAGATCATCGGTGCCATTGATCATTTTATACAACAGGCCAAGCGATGCCTACATTATCTAGGCCGGTTATGCAACAGTGTGATAAGGCAACCTCCGGAAAGGGGCTTGACTTGAACGAAGTATCATGCGCGCGCTTTATTTTTGTACATACATATGCTTTCAGCAGTGTGTTGTGTGTACGTGTTTGTTTAGTTTTTGTAAGTATATCGGCATGATTACCGGTTATTGTGTCTTGTGCTTCTTGAACAGATGTCTGGATCACCTTACGTTGGTTTTGCTGATGGTGCTTCCCGCAGTACTCGCAACCTGTCATCTGCGGCATGGGTGATCTACGATCCTCATGTGAGTTAGTAGATATTCAAGGGGTGTGTCTGGGTTGTACGACGAACAATGTGGCTAAATATAGTGTTGTAATTGAATTATTAGCTGAGGAAATTAACCTCGGCATTCGCACATTGGTTGTAAACTTGGATTCTCAACTTGTAGTCCACCAGCTCAACGGACGTTATTCCGTCAGAGATCATCGCATTTTAAGGTTGTATTTACGTGTTAAGTTATTGGAAAGAGATTTTGATTACATATTCCAAGACGACTTAATACAGTAACCGATGCATTAGCTAACTATGTATTGGACAGACATTTGCATAATATGTAAATCAACATAATACAAGAAGCATAAAATACAATAAACCATAACACCATGTATATATATATATCGTGTGGCGCACTGAGGCACTCAAAAAATAAGTGTACATGTCTGGATAGAGTCTGTGTTCTCCGTACATCTGAGACACATGTCTCTTAAAAAATATGCAGAAAATAAAGCCTAGGAGTCTAATCGCGATGTGCTCATGCGCGCGCACTAATCGTCTCAGCAGGCGATGAACGCAGGTCAGCACTCCCACTGTGTGCCTCTGATATGCAAAAGGCACGTCTGCCAACCTGGCATAACCTAGAATCCCTTGAGTGAGTCCCTCGAGATTCTGTATCAGCTCTTCCCCCACGGTACCCTCTGCCTAAGGGTCAGCTATAGGTTGGCCCCTCCGCGCTATAGGAGACAGGCCGGTTGGGCGCTCTGGGCCAACATCTGCATATACATATAATCGTCATCAAAATAGGCATGTATTAAAAAAAAATGAAAATACATAAAACATCAAAAACAAAGAGCTCGTACCTAACTCCTCATCCCATTCCTCTCCCTCTGGTAGTGGGAGGTTTGGGTCCCCCATGAAACTTGTCCCCGCATATGGCCAATCCTCAACCACGATCAGCTGTCGGCGGAGCCATATGAAGAATTCGGGTCGCCATGACATCTCCTGGCCTCCTCCTCCCCCTCTGGGCATCAATACTGCCCAGCGGGCCATCCTAGGTTCCCGTGGCAATGGATCAGCCACTATAGCTCCCTGGATCTAGAAAAGTGGTAGTCGCTCCAAGAAGAACGATACCACGATCGAGCCATATGCAAACGGTTTCACTCCCGCCTGCTTACAACTTGTAAGTTGCCTTTTGATATTAGTGGTCACCGTTGTAGCCCAATCAAAAATGGTGGGGCTGAGGCATTTTGTCGCAAGTATCAGACGGTTCTTGCTCGCCTCATGGGGCGCTTGTACCCCAGCTGCATGTGTGATGGTGAATAAAATGGCCTTGGGAGTCAAGTCCTGGATGGTGTTGATAGCCACCTTAGCACTCTGTCTCCCGAATTGTGCTTCCGGGCACACTCGAGCCTTTACTTCGCCTACCTTCTCTCCAGAAGGTCTACTGCCAGTCAAAATGGGAACTGCCCCTCTCCGTGACAGTCCAGTGATGAAGTATACATTGGATACCTCCAGCTCTAAGGTCTGGCCCCATAGACGAAATACTTGGTCATCTACATCCCAAGCATCAATTATGAACTGTAGCAATTCAGGTTGAGATCGCATGTATGATGTGAGGAAAAACTTTTTGAGGCCACAGTCCCTCAAAGCATTCATGCACCCCACATCCTCAATGGCCAGGGCATCCACGGCATCATGTTCTCGTTCTTTCCATTCTACCACCATTTTTGTTGATTTCCTGCACCCACAAGGACAAATAAATCATTATTAGAACCTTGGTGAATTTATAAACCAGGAGGAATTCAAATGTGATGGGAATTCTATGTAAAAACTTGAGTTGCGCGGTTAGCGCGACCCCTTTGGGTAATTTACCCCATTAGCGCGGCTCTGTGCCGGATACCCGTGCCAATCGGGCGAAGCCCTAAATTTGAAAAAATAGTCGCGCTAATAGCGCGACCCTTTTGGGTAATTTACCCCATTAGCGCGGGTCCATGACGGATACCCGCGCCAATCGGGCAAAGCCCTAAATTTGAAATTCCTCCTTGCAGAGGCTTAATCAGGAACCAAATGCATGAAAAATGGTATGGAAATGGAGCTAAGGGAAGCGCCTCTTACCTGGAGCCGACAGAATCGTGAATGGTTGCACGGATTGGCTGTATTCACCACCTGAAGTTTGCTTTCCAAACAAACCACTCCCACTGTTCAGAAGGTAAAAAGTAAAAGTAATTTTGTTTTTTACATTTTCACCCTATTTATAGACTTTTCGACTTATTTTTGGGTTTAAAAAGGCTATTTGTGAACATTTTAATGTATTTTTGGTTGAAAATGGGTTTTATGCTTGATTCTTGTGCAGTGACAGGTCTTTTACGCAGCTTCGATGGTGAAACGAGTTGTATTTTATACTTTTTCGGACTCGGTAAATACATGAAAAAGTCACTATGGAGTCATCTTTCAGCTCTTTTCTGACTCGCTAAACATGAAAAGAATGCCGAGTTGTTCCTCTTGACTCATTAAACGTAAATAAGAGGCAGTCATCTTTAAACTCTTTTCCGACCGTTTAAAAAACGAAAAGATTGTCGGGCCTTTGTTGTTTCAGGTTCATTAATGGTGATGAAACGACGTGATATCGATCGCTTTTTTACTTTTTCGGGTCAATGTCACTACTCACGAAAAGTACTCCTCGGTCGTAATGACCGGGCAGTTCTTTCGAGCACAGTTTTATACTTTTTCGGGCTCGAGAGACACAACTTTACGAAAAAGGACACCCCTGGAGTTTTCTTTTTGTTGTCTTTTCAAACTCTCTAAACATGAAAAGACACCGAGTTTTTCCTTTGTCAGACTCGTTAAAACTTTAATGACATCGGATTTTCATTGTGATGACACCTCTCAAGCATATGCTATCCCCGTCAAGCTTGCCATCCAAAAATAACCGGGGTACTCGCCAGAAATGGTGAGGGAATAAAGGAACCATAATCATTGTCGTCGGCAGTATGTCGCTCTTGAACATGGCACTTGTCTGCATTCGTGTCTGGGTGGGGACATCTCATCTTGTTTCACATTTGCCTCCGTGGGTTTGGGTTATCCTATTTGACCATTCATCTGCTCATTTCTTTGTCGCCATGACCCCTGATCATTTGATATCAAATATTGCCAAATCCGCTGTTGTGCCGCCGATATGTTCAAGAGAAGTTGACCTCTGCAGAATACTCAACCTCCCTCTGATGTCTCACACAAAACATTTTATCCCTCCCTGTCTCATGTCGATGATGTGGGAAACATTATGGCCCACCTTCGATCAAGATCACTTCCTGTCGACTTCAGCTCATTATCCAGGAAGATGACCTAGAGACTCCCTTCAGGTGCCTTAGGGCCTGCATGCCTCAATGGCAGGTTCTTCGTGTTCGACGTGAGGTTTTCATCATTGGTCTCCGATCGGATGATTCTACGGGTGTTCGACACCGGCTCATTGATTCGCACGCCGTGGATTGTACCTATAGTACCTTGAGGACCATCGTCATTATTGGTAACCCCTCTCGTATCTGTTAACAGTTTTCATCATTGACTGGTAATCAGGTGATGTTCAAGCATGTTCGACTTCGACTCCTGTATTCACATGCTTGAACTTGTACTGTGTTCGGGTCGAGTTGGAGCGCAAGACCCCGGATTATGCATATTGAGATCCGGGTTGCATTTTGTGGCTTATTGTAATCATTACATGACTCATTTATTGGATGGCTGCGACCATACCTGAGTCCATTCATTGATCCTCATCGGATGGCTGCGTCCATGCCTGGGATCCAGTTTTATATACTCTGTTACGGATGGTTGTGCCCATCCCACATATATCATGTACTTGAGATATCAGTTGTACTTCTTTTCGCAAGTTCTCCGGCGGCAGTGTTTTCAGTCACACATGTTCTTGTAAAGCCCTTCACCTCTCTCTCTCTCGGGCCTCATGCTTTAGGGGGCATCTGTTACACAGTAATTTTTCACCATTTGTCACCGTCCCTGTTACCCCTCTCCTGCACCTTGGAGGACTCATTCCGGGACTTGTGAGAAGTGACAATACTTGAAACCACTTGCATCATTCTCCTCTGAACATGAGCTTCATATTCCCTGAAGACATCTCCTGCAACTTGCCCTTAAAAATAGCCCTTTTTACATTAGCGCGGGGCAACTATGTTCTGCCCGCGCCAATGGGGAAAATCCTATAAAAGGGGCACGCTATTAGCGCTTTGTCCTAGAGTCGCAATCGCGCCAACCTTTTTGGGCAAATTTTTTAACCAATCAACCTATGAAAGTTCTCTCCAACTGATTCACCAACTGAATCTATGTTAAGTGAATATGGTTTTGCTTCGAATCTCCTTGAATGGGAAGTAGTTTGCCATCAATCCATGGAAGTTTCCAAGTGATGAGGCCAAATCCATTATTGTTGTGATTGATCTTATCCCTTCCTTTTCATCTATAAAATCTTGTCTCCATGCCTTGAGCAAGCTAGTGGTAGTGGTAATTATACTGGAGCTGAAAGGAAGATATCAAGAGATTAGAGTTGCAAGAGCCTTCTTTGTGTCCATAAAGTTTAACCTAAGTGAGGAGATCTTGTCACCAAAGAGGGAGAGGCTTGTCCCTCATCCCTTCAAGCTTTGCAAGACTTGTGTAGCTGAGCACCAGCCAAAGGAGGACTTGACGTCAGGACGCTGGTTGTATTCTCCTTTGTTGATTATTAATAATAGATGACTATCATTATGGTTCCATTCTCGTTGTTGTAATGGTTGATGTTGAATTATATCCTTCCTGACTGATGTATAATTGCATATATTAGATTTCACGCTTGTGTTTGTGTTGTTCTCTTTGTGTGCAGGTGTCCATTCATGAAGATAGTGGAGGATTGTGACCGGCCAAGGCAAAGGAGCGTGGGCGACATCTTTTCTACAAACGGAAGCGTTGGAATCCAAGTAGGTTTTCATCACCTACCTTTTATTTGCAATTAGGAACTTGCGTGGTAGCATTGTTTGATTGTTGCTAGACCTGTTCTGGGCTAGTAGGGATCGCCTCTATCTGTAGAGGGGATTTACCTCTCCAACACTTGGCTTGTTGCATCTAGTGAGACTAAAGCACAACCTTTTCAACATTTGTTAGCTACTTCCTCTAACCACTCACTTGAGAATTTTGTCTCCTATAACATGATCACCATAGGGTTTTCTCTACAGATTATCTCTTGTAAGATCCTTTATTTCCCCTTAAAATTGAGGCCCCTTATATTCCATGTACTTAATTTCAATTGGAAGGATGGGGAATGGAGGGGAAGACCTATGTTAGAAAAGTCACCTTACTTGAATATGCTAAAATCTCACTTGCTTCTTGAATGAATTTTTTGTTTCTTTTTTGTACTTCTTCTTTTCTTCCTTGTGGTTCTTTAAGGATTCCTTGAAGTTGTGAGTTTGAATTCCATAAGTTCATGATCTTGATCTTTCATAGGTTGTTTCTTTGTGATTGTGAAGCTTCAAGTAAGTTTGATGCAACATTTTCACTTTTGTCCTATGACTATTTGTAGGCGTTTTCCTCTTAATTTCTCCACTATAATTACTAGGGTTGCTTCCTCCACATCCATTTCATCCTTGTTATTATGCGGATCTATTGGTACTACATATTTTACTTCACGTTTGTCATTTTTTGGTTCTTCCTAACTAGTTCTAACACCTTTCTTTTGATAGAGCTTCAATCTGAGTTGAGATCCACTAAGTTGGTTTCTAGCTATAATTTGTCTAACATTTATGTGTCTTCATCTAAGTTGATGTATTTTTTATCAAACTACGAGTTCTCTTTAGGAAAAGTGGCCTCCTACTAGCATGCTTTCCTTTTGTAAGACACTACTCTCTGAAATCCCTTTACATCCTTTTGTTGTTGTTGTTCCTAGGGAATTTCCTTTAATTTAGAGGGAAATATTAGAATAAGTGGCCATATTCATGACACCTATGACATCTGAATGTAACATGTTCATAGTTGAGATATTGTTGGTATGGTTAGTTATGGTAGTAGACATCTATAGAGGCTAGGAGGAGCTCTGAGATGTCCATATATACATATTTTGAGCACATAATGTGTATTTTCATCATTTGCTTTCTTCTGAGACTTTTACAAAGGTCGATATTGTGTCCCCAATCCCTTACAGGACCTACTTGTTCTAGAACTCCCTAAATAGTGAGAAGAGTTGTACCCACACAGGAATTGTTAGGAAGTCTTACTTTTCTAGGTTATATATTTATTTCCAAAAGTGCAAGCATAGTCTTGCATTGTTGAAGAAATAAGGTCCATTTGAAAAAAAACCTAGATCTGTCCTCCAAGTTTCTGAAAATGATTGTGAAAAACCCTTTAGCCACCAGCACAAGGTCTATCTAACATTTGGGTTGCCATTTATTTTGGATCTAGTTGATTCAAGTCCTTTCAGTTAGTCATACACTTATGAAATTACTGATTAAGGTGTGGTCATTCATGTACTAGATATAGTTCTCCAATATTCTTGATCTCACTTCGAGTTCAGGGTCTTTCACCACCTTAAGTAGGCATCTACCCTGATTTTGGTTCTACCAATAAGCTCCCATCAAGGCTTTGCCCTTCCCATTCGAATCTAGTTCCTCATATTTTCCATTAGAAAATGGTGGTGAACAATGAGGTGCTACTGTAGTAGACCCTTGCTCCTCATTGTCTCCTGATACCATGCTCTTGTTGGAAGGTGGAAGGGATTTCAAAACCCCCGACAAATGCACCATAGCAGCAGGAATAGAAGGTGACATGCGGAAAACCCTTATGCTCAAAATATTCTAATCTATATTGGAAACTTATAAACTAATTTTTCATTTGATTAGTTGTATTTACTTTTTTTTTTAAATCAAAATCAATTTATTAATTTCCATTAAAAAGCACTTTACCAACTTTTATATGATAAAATTATTTTATTAAAAATTCATAAAAAAAAATTATAATGATGTAAAATTCATAAAAATTTAAATATTTGTATAAAAAAATCATTAAATATTTTATAATTAACATTTTAAAGTAAGGGAAGTGGGTGGTGCATCGACAAAATCAGGGTATCATGATACTCACAAATGTGGTCCCTCCTCCTCAGGAATCTCCACTATGGGTAATAGATCTCCTTCTGTCCCTGTTACATATTTAATTAACTCCTTTAGCTCACTAGATATGGGGTCAGGTATGTATTGCATTCAGATTTTTTATCATAAGTTTCTCTTTCATCAACCAAGTTGACCCTTGTTTCTTGTTCTATCCCTCCCAGCCTCCCTTATTGCCCGTCTCCAAAATCTATCTCTTCCCTGGATATGGAGACGTCTTCCAAATCTATAGATCAATATAATATCCAATATAAAAATAAAAAAAACGGATTCCATCTCTTGTGTGGCAGGCATTGGCCCTTCTTCCCTAATCAAGCCTGGAGGATGCCCACGAGGAAGAAAATATCTCATCTCAACTCAAGGGAAAAAATAAAGGAGAGTCTAGATATCGTGGTTGATAGACATAGTTCTATTGTTAGGGCACTTAGATCAGTGCAAGCCCTTGGTAGTATCCCAAATTATTTTTCTTTCTTTCAACTGTTGGGACCTAGCTATCCCATCAAAAATATTATCTTTGCAGAGACTTGTCTATTATGAACATTTAGACATTATTTTCTTACAAGAAACTTTGCAGGGTGAGGATAAGGTTGTTGGGGTTTTGGATTCTTTGCTTCTTGGATGGTGTTTTGTGGATTCTGATGCAAATGGTAAATCAATAGGGTTGGTTGTTGGTTTTAACCAAAAATAAATTAAAATTATAGGCACCTTAGGGAATTGATGTGGTTCTTAGAGGCAATATATTTTCTGTTGAATTGGGGAAGGACCTCAAGGTGATATATATTTATGGGCCTTGCAAAGAAAGGATGGCATTCTAGGATATGTTGATAGCTATATCTTTGATGAAAGATGATAATTTAGTGGTTGGTGGGGATTTGAACTTTTCACTTGGAGCTTCTGAAATTAGGGATCCTCACTCTCATGTGGAAATCCTTTGTAACTATTCTAATAACCTCCTAGAGGAGCATAAACTATATGATGTCGACCTAAGTAAGTACAAGCCTACTTGGAGAAATAGGAGAAGTGGGGAAGCGATGGTTTCTAGGAAAATAAATTGGTTCATATTAGCAGAGTTTGTGTGATAAAGAACCCCTATATTTCAACAATATATTGGGTTGGGTGGTGAATCTCATAATTGCCCCATTTTTCTTGAATTGAAAGTGGTTTTAACAAACTAGGAATCCCCTTCAAATTCATTGCTTCATGGTTAAAATACAAATATTTTCATAATGTAGTCTCTGAAAACTTGATTCCTTATAATCTTGTTGGGCATGTCCTTGTTCCTGTTCATTTTGCTGAAAATGTCAAAAGGGTGAAAAAGCTACGATCCAATGGTCCATCCTCAAAAGATAGAGGGAGGAGGAAGAGATTAAAGTAGTGGAGGAAGAGTTGGGGTGCCTGGAAGTTCCTAATGAAGAGGGTTACTGAAGAATATAAACGAAGGATCATACGTGTAGAAGCTTTCAAAAGGAGAATTATAGTAGAAAATTGTTGAAAATGGCAACAATAAATGCTAAAAATAACATTTGGAGATGGGTTCCTATTTTAGTTAGTCCCTGAACTAAAATTGAGAAGTAAAATTCGAATTTGATCTTAGCAGCTGTTTGTAAAATAATTAATTAATTCATCTTGAGTTAATTAGTTGTAGAAAATCAAACATGAAGTTCTATGTGAAGACATGCAAAATTTTCTCCATTGACTGAGGAATTTTTCCATCAGTTAAAGAGATAAGGATGAGTTGTAATTAGTTGGCTCGGTTAACTGAGTCAAGTCCAGTTAGATTAATTCAAACAGTTTGTTGAATTAATTGTGAGTTCAATTAGTTAATGCATGCATGCAACTACTGCACTTTAGATAACCCCAAGGGATAGCTCAAATGGTCGAGTTCCCGTTGCTAAGTACCTTGCCAATTGGGAGGTCACGGGGTCAAATCTCCTCGACGCCCTTGGGGCCAGGCTTAGCATAGAAAAAGCCGACTAGCAGTTCCCTTCGGGGAACTGCCGTGATTCGTTCCTGTGGATGTAGCGGCTAGTTGCAGCATGAACCACAATAGAAAAAAAAAAAAATCAAATGATTGCTATATTAATTTAGTAATTTTAACATACACACACACACACACACACACACATATATATATATCAACAATAACTAACTTATAACTTTAACGCTATAGTGGTCAATATTTACATTAGAAGGATTGGAATTGTAAATTTTATTTAACAACTTTATAAGTATGATGTATTTAATATGTATATTTTGAGTGTCGAATTTTAGTTAATATCCCCCTTTTGAATAATTTAGGTATTTAGCATTTTTTCATTCATTTAAACATTTTTCCTAATTATTTAATAAGTATACTAGTGCAAGGACAATATAGCGGGAATGGTTGCATCATTATCACTCGAACATCTTGTAATGACCCATTTCTATTTATAAGAAAAAGGGTATTAGCATGCATACGATGTACGCATATGATAACTTCTTATGCATACATCGTATGCATGCTAATACCCTTTTGCTTATAAATTCATATGCATACATCGTATGCATGCTAATGCCCTTTTGCTTATAAATTAAAATGGGTCATTACAAGATGTCCAAGTGATAATGATGCAACCCTTCCTGCTATACTATTGCAAGTGATATCAAAAAACTTTTATGCACAATTGAGTATGAAACCCATACTTCCAGCTCTAGAATGATAGAGTGATGCTACAAAATGATGTGAGAAGGCTACTCCGAGATGTAACCACGAGTCCTTACTTATTGTATCAAAACAACCTGCTTATTCCTTAATGAGTGTAGCAAGACATCACCAATACATGTATGACATCTTTGTTCTATTTATCTTGAAAAACACTTGCCTTTTCATGGCATCAATACAGAAGATTATTTGTACCCACCAAACAAAACCTTCAACATCAACATCTATCCTCAATCCTCTATCTATTGAAGGAGATGGGAGTTAAATATTCAAAAACAACACTGCTACAAAAACATACCTTGTTAGTTTTTAAACGTATTTGATTTGATTGGCTTCCATGCAAAGTTCTTCATCATATTATCACTGTAATGAGCCAAGTTTGGACTGCTGCTTGAATGATAATAAAGTTGGCTTCACTTTGTCAGACACTATAAAAAGTATATATATCTTTAAAAAACTCCGCACTGTAATAGTTCAAGTCTCAACCAACTTTGGATATTTTAGAAATGAGGATTCCAGACTTTAAAGACTTTAGGCTGCACACAATTACTACTTCAAGGCTTGGAGATCGAAAAATGCTACGTTATCCATAGGTCTGAAATAGGTCCAAACTTACTCGCATTCTCTTTCCCATATATATATATATATATATATATATATATCATCATCATCATCATCATCATCAAACATGCCTCTCTTTAAGGATGAGGTGCTCAAAGATCTTCTTCAAGGCATATTCACTTCATGAGAAAGCTTGGATGATCTTATAACAATGTTTTGCCAAAATGAAACCCTTCGCTAGTCTGGACAATCACACAAAAGAGAGAATGTAAACCTCAATGCAATGGGATTTTACCTGTTAGGAGATTCCGACACATAGGAAATAGTTAAGTATAACTTCGTCTAATGTAGAGTCAGGTAAAATGTGTTTCTTTACTATGTACTTTTGTAACTTATAATCCGACGGTCACAATATGTTCTAGACATGAAGTGATCCAGCAATTCATTCTCTCCTCGGTATTATCGATGCTTGATCCATGGCTTAACACCCGATTGGTCCATGATCTCCATTTAAAGAGCATGGAGGGTCATTTGTAGGGTGACCATTCATGAGAGAAGCTTATGTAAACTTTCTTTCTTTTACATTAATAAATTGCCTGAAGTGGCCACATTGGCTGAGGTCGTGGATTGTTTCCCTCTTTGAGGGTTTTAACCATGTCAAGAAAACTGGTGTATTGATCTGTGATATGTTTGTGAGTGGTGTCCTTTGGTGTTCTATCTGAGGTACTTACCTAGTAAATTCTGACATGGTATCAGAGGTATTTGAGGGCCGCATCCGTTGGTGATCCAAATCCGAAGCCAATACAACTGCATCCGACTATCGTTTCATAGATCTACTGTTTATGACTGCTTTCGGGCCGAGAGGACTGCTCTATTGTGTTAGAAGCATATGTTCCAATGAGGAACCCCTTTTGTTTCACGCGAAAAGGTTTCCGGTAGCCCTAGCTACGTCATTTTTAAGATCTGGAGCTATACAGTCTTTATTTGTTGTCTTAATTATTCATCTTTCTATTTATTTCAGTTTATTTAGCTCTTTGTTTTTCATTACTGGATCTATACCTTTCATTTTTGCATATGCTCTTTGCCCCGCGACTTTGTGCGATCTGGAAAAATCATAAACAAAAAAGAAGGTTTTTTCTCATGCATGTGCTCTTTTCCGTCGTGCCTTAGTGTGATCTCGGAAAATCAGAAACATTGAGGAAAATATTTAGTTTTCGGCAAAAGCTAACTTCAAGCCATAAGGTTCAAGTCTTTCTTTTTGTTGAGTTACTTTTTAAAAAATCACTAGTAACTTATGTTTTAAAGTTACTTTATGTAAAAGTATTTTCACCCATTATAAAAAGTGAGTCATTTATAATTATAAAGTCTCTTTATCTTTTATTCAAGTTACAATTTAGTGGGTAGCTCATAAAGTACTATTGTAAAAGTGACTTTCACTTATTTATAAAAGTGGGTCATATTTTTTTTTTTTCTTTTTTTAAAGTGAGCTAATTAGATTAAGTTTGGAAATGGTGGGGTGGGAGGGGCGAGGGCGAGAGGGGTAGAGGGGAATTTTTTTTTTTTAAATATAATATTATCACTCACTACCACAAATTTATGCACTTCGTCGGCATCTTCAACAACTTTTCTTCAAAATCCATAACTTCTTCATCCAGAAACCGTTTTCAGAGCCGTGTTTTTTTTAATTGACCTAATTTTTCGAGATTTTTCCATTGGAACACTTAGTTTCAACATCTACAACTTCAATTTTTGTTAAAATGGAAAGTCCATGCCAAGTTATTCTTGACAACACCAACTACTTCCAATGGTGGTCCTACTAAAGGTCTTTACAGAATAGCCTTAGGCCAAGAAACTAAACCTAAAGATGAAGATAAGATAGCCAAATGGGAAAATACGCAATATCAAGCACGTGGGTTGATAGGGATACTTATTTCTCCAAACCTTAGATTCCATTTCGCAGAACTTGATACTCCTAATGAAGCAATGAAACAACTCACTAAACTTTTTGGAATTAAAAATGAAATTAGAGCCCATCAACTCGAAAATGAATTGCTTACGTTGGACCCCAATAATTTTTCTTCCATTGAAGATTTTTTGTCCAAATTCAAGACCCTTAGACTTCTCTTGGAAGGTGTTAAGGTTAAGAAAGAATATGATAGCCTTATCTATTCCATTCTTATTAAGTTTGGACCAACCTACTTTGTGTTTGTTTCCACCTTCCATTCTATTAGAGAAGCCTTTATTTCTCAAGGACAAGACTACAAGCCCCCCTCTTTTGATGCATTTTGTGATTCTTTAATAAGAGAACAAGAAAAACTTTTACATCTTTGTCTTCTTAATCTTGGAAACTCTTCTAAGAAAGCCTTAGTCTCCCAACAACAACCAAATTCAAAGAATCCTAAGAAGCAACATCCTAAAAAGAATGGTCCTAAACCAACCAAGGGTCCTAAGCACTTTCAGTCTCAAAATTTAAAATCAATTCAACAAAATGATAATGCAAATAAAAACAAAGGGAAGAAGACTTGTAGACATTGCAAATTTTGTAATCGAGATGGCCACTTAGAATCAAAATGCTTTAAGAAGATGGAAGCCTTGGAAGAAACAATGAAGAATCATAACATCCATTTGGAGCACTCTTCAAATTCGAAATAATCTTCAGGAATAACACTTTATGCATGTGGTTGTCAAACATCTTGGTCTGGTTATGCACTAAATGTATCTTCTTCTTCTTATTCTCTTAAGTGGCTCATTGATTCTGGAGCTTCTTATCACATGGTAGAAAACAAAGCCATGTTTTCTTCTTTAAATGATTGTAACACCAAAAATATATATGTTGGTGATGATATATCTCTTAGTGTTGTAGGGAAATATTCATCTAGACAATGGTCAATTTAATGTTGTATTGTGTTCCAACCTTATCCTGCAACCTTCTATCTGTATATCAGATAACTCATTCAGGTGAAGGTAAAATCATTGAATTTTCACCTCATGATGTTGTAATTAAGGACCTAAGATGTAGGTTTTAGCCCCGTACAAAAATTACCTACATACGAATTCTAAAACACATAAAATAAACAATGCGAGCGCATAACACATAAAACACATATACACAAAGATTTTCCCTTGGATCCCAAAACCAAGACTACCAGCTTAATTTTTCATTATATTCCTTTCAATGTTATGATACATATTTATACATGCCGAAGCATCCAATACCATGGACCGAAAAACCATCGCGTCCAAAACCATGTACTAAAAACCATCGCATCCAAAACCATGTGTGAAAATCATGTAAAAAACCAGAGGTAGGTCCGCCCAACCTAACATAAGGTCCAAAACCAACCCAGGACCCCATAGAGTTGGGTTACTTGCACCCCTCAAATCCCTTGTGACTCCCCCCGCTATGCAATTGGAGCAACGAAAGGGGGGCTCCGCCCCCTTCTAACCCCCCTGTTAACTACGTGGGCTAGTCATGGAAAGAATATAACACAACCCAACATTTTCCCACTTGTTGTTTTCTTTCCACAAGGGGCCACAAGAGAGATTAGTCATTTATCCAGCGCTGCAACGCCCATTGTTTCTCTACACCAAGAGAACTTCTCAGAGCTCATAGATTTTGTCAATGCATTTGCAGTATTCTTCAAAGTGTCCACCTTTGCCAGCAACACCTTTTTGTCTTCTACCATATCCCTCACAAAGTGATACTGAACATCAATGTGCTTTGTCTTTGAATGATAAGCAGGGTTCTTTGCCAAGAAAATTGCACTTTGGCTGTCACAGTCTATCTTATAGCTCCCTGTACTAACCCCATACTTGAACACAATCTCTACAACCAAACTACTTCCTTGCTTGCATGAGTGGCTGCCATGTA
>APFE031315047.1:0-19603 GCA_000404065.3 Pinus taeda | reverse complement strand
AAAGTGTGTAATTTGTTTAATTCTTAACATAAAATTATTATGTGGCATTTAAAAAATATTAATAAAAAAAATGGATTATAGATAAAAATATTTCAATTATTTTGACTCATTTGGGATGTATTTTTTTGTAAGTTGACATAGTCTACACAGTCTAAACAATCCAAGTGCTCAAAGATATTTTCAAGTGGTTGAATCCACTTATACATTAAAAAATACAATTTAAACAATGAAATTTTTTATATTGCACTATAAAATAAATTTGCACTGCAAGAGATTTGATAAATACATGGTATTCAAACTATTTTAACATCATTATTTTAAATATGTAAACATCGAACACTTAATTTTATTACTCCATGGTATTGAAATTATTTTATCATGGAGAATAAATCAACTGCTTTTTTATATTTCCAAACAAATTCATGAAAAACATTGATATTTAAATGTATATATTTATTATTCATTAAGTTTAATATGTAACTAACAAATACTTAAACTCATTTAAGTTTAAGAGTAATAAATAGACACCAGAATTGTTGTATCACACACTTGTTTATGGGAAAACCCTTTTTAGGGTTGAACCTTTGAATTCCTAAAAAAATCACATGTTCTTAACTTATTTTTAAAAATGTAATATACTTAATATATGTTATTAAATTTATGATCATAATGTAATAAATAAGTATTATGTAGCAATAGTCATATGACAACTATTATGTAATATAATCATTATTATGTAATATTGATTAGTTATAGAACCATTATTACACGATATTTATTTACTACATTATGATAATATTTCTAATATTATACTTTAGGTATACTACAAAATCCTTCCTTAGATATAAGAAGATTACTTAAATTTGATGAGATTTTTTGAAATCGCTAGGAAAAATGAGTCTTTTTGTATCTTTTTTCAATTAAAATGTATTTATTATCAGGGACATTCCTCCTATTAAGATTGTATCCTTAAATTAGAACAGGTTCCTAGATTTTCAAAAATTTATCCACATAAAATTGAGGAACCTTAAATTTGGTTTGAGGAGGTTGTTCAAAATGAATTCTATACAACCTCCATTAGTTTGAGAAGGTTATTTAAAATAGATTTTGTGCCACCTCATACTCTTGAATTTGGAGAGGGTTCCTAGATTTCCAAGAGTTTATCCACATCAAATTTGAGGAACCTTAAATTATAGTAAACCTCTTTTGATTTGAGGAGGTTGCTCAAAATTGATTGAATACAACCTCCTTTAGTTTGAGATGGTGGTTTTCAGGCAATTAATTGTTTAAATTTTGTTACATTCAATTGTAAATATATGTTCACAAACTTATAAACACCAACATTGTATGTGTCAAACTAATGCATAAATGATTCTCAAGCTATGAAATAACTTTTACAACCTAATGCTCTAAGACATGCATTGACAATAAAATTCTATCAAAATGGAAATTAAAGGGCTACAAAAGTTTTTTTGATCACTGAGCTTATGTTTTTAAGTGCACTTTTTGAACTCCAATCATAGTCCTTTGTTTGGCATCAGAGGCATTAAATGGTTCTATGATTTCTTAAGAAGCACTTTCATTCTTCAACCTTCAGTGCCTAACTTCTTTACACTTAAAAGATAAAATTCAATTAGGAAGAAAGTAAAATACTACAAGTTTGTTGGATCACTAGGATTATGTTTACAAGAGCATTTTATGAGCTTTGATAACAATACTTTGTTTTACGTTAAAGAAATCAAATAGTTTTTCAATTCCTTAAAAATCACTTTCGTTCTTCAACCTTCAGTGCCTAGCCTCTATAGGAAATACACACTTTTGCAATGGACATACGAAAGTTCAAGAATAAAATGATAGTGATTTAAAATATTGATCTATAGAATAAAAATAGAAATAAAAATATATCTAATTACCTAATCTAACTAAGAAATAAATGAATTTGAAACACAAACCAAGTAGGGGGGCCTACCTGTTGACTTGCACTACAAAGAAAAACTATAGTATAAGTACTTTGCTATGAAAGAAAACTCATAATAGCATAATTTATATTAAAACAAGAATACACAAGTTCACATTACAATTATAAGGCGGACTAGATAGTCTCAACATGAATCCACATATAAGTTGTCATGAAACTACAATATACACTAACATATGGCCTTCTGATTGGACCATTTGAACAACTTTGTAATACACAAAATGGTTGCTTTCTTTCTCAATCCTTTAATATTACAAGCATCGAACTTCAACCTTCACTTTTTATAGATGTTATATAATATAGGGGGTGGTGTATTGAACCATGAATAACTCCCAAGGACATAGACACTTGTATGTTGGAATAGGATATTTACATGACATGGCATGCATTAAAATGTCCATGCCACTTTCCAAAACCTTGAAATTGATTAATTATTCAATGGTTGTTGTGTTGTATGTATTGCCACCCTACGTTTGACTTGAGCATTAAATGTGAGTTGGTACCTTCCTTGTCTAATTGGGAGTAATCCAACCAACACTAATCCATCTCAATCCACCTAGAAATGAAAACCATGTGGAATATTTTACCTTGGGGGTGGATAGATATGACAACTAATGATTTGGATCACTATATTTTGACTAGTGTTATAGGATCTGATACTCACATTAGAAAATGAAAGCTTTAACTCAAATAACTCATTAAAAATAAGGGAAAATCATGGAATTTAACATCATCACAACTTATCAACATGTGATGACCATAATGCAAATGATTGTGACAAAATGGAATGATAATAGGCTATATGAGGGAGTAGAAAAGGAAAAGCTCACACTTCTAATAGTAGTAAAGGCCTCAAAATGAAGGCCCAATTTCTCCCCCACTCATGAGATTTTGAAATTCCTTATGCAATCTCAGGGGAATAGCCAAAGCTAGATCCAAAAAGGTCCCTAAAAACAGATGAAAACTATGTTCCCAACACCTACCCTAATTATCATAATATAAGGGTACATTTCACATATCGCATCTTACTTGTCTCTTTAATCTAGTTTAGTACATTTATAAAAATTTTAAACCTTTAATTTAATATTTAGTCTATGGGTTATAAAACACTACACATAATAAGTAAAAAAACTAACCAAATCACAAAAAAATAAAAAATAAAAAAAAATATCATTGTATAGTGGGAACCCAAGGATGATAAGTCCCTTATCTACTTAATGCCCCATTACCCATGTCCCTATTGTGAAAAAGCTCCTTATCATGTCCATATCAATCTTGTATGACAATGATACATTTTAAAGAATCCATGTTGTGTTCATGTCCTTGATCATGGCCCTTAGCTCAAGAAACTCAAGTTAGTGTCCCTCAATTTCTTCCTCGGCCATGGTCTCAAACTCAACCCTAGTTCACAAAACTTCAGATTATCCCTAGTGCAAAAAACCACATATCAATTCCCATATCCCACATTAAGAATGACAATATCCTATACAAGATACGTTTTGTGGTTTGAGGCTTTATTCATGTCCCTTGGTCCCTAGAGACTTCATCTAGAGCCTAAAGGCCTTATTTTCCCTCCTTTCCCATTTGCAAAGCCTTGAGACCCAGTTTTACAATCCAAGGAATTTTAGGAGCAACCATATTCCACTTAAAGGCCAGATATCCTCATTTTCCAAACTTTCCCAATGAGGACCACCACTAGTATACATAGATAATACGTATTCAACATATGTGTGTTGGTATATATACTAGGTATAAGTATCAATATATATGCTAGAATATATAAGAATAATATGTCAGTATATACACTTATATGTGTGTGTGTGTGTTTTGGTATATGTACTCTATATCTATATATATTATATATATATATATAATATAGTAATGTCGGTATATATACCAATATATATACTCACATAGTATGTTTATATTTATACTAGTATGTGTACCAATATACATGTAGTAATATATTGAATACATAATGTATTGGTGTACTAGTGGTTGTCATCATTGGGTGAGCACAATACATAGATAGATTAAGAGATTAACGCTTTAGTTCAAGGTTGTAAAAGCATCCTAATTTGGTATATTTTAATTCATTAATCATTATATTAATTCATCTATTAAGAACATGTTATGTGGTTGTCCCTAATATACTAGTAGTTGTCCTTACACCATGGTTAGGTCCCTAATACAAATCCCTAACATGCCAAACCTCTAATAGTGTCTGTATTATACTTGTAGGATAAATATTTGATTTCTTGTGTGGTGGTCCTCATTTTGCAAGTTTTCCAAATGAGGATCACCATTAATATAATGACTATATATATAATATATATACTATATATATATACATATATATATATATATATATATATATATATATATATATATATATATATATATATATATATATATATATATATATATATATGTTGACAAATATACCAACATAATATCAATATATGTATAGGTATATACATGGACATATTTACCTAGTATATATCTACATAATATTTTTCTCTCATCTCCTATGAAAGCATCACTTAGACCATTTTCTAAAATACACGATACGTTCATGTTTATTTCCATTCTTATTTCTTTACACAATAAGTCTATGATAGTTTTTAAGTAACTTGTTTTCCCTCAAATTCCTTTTACCAAAAAGTAAAATGCCATCTATAAATGACAAGTGGGTTACCTCAATGGATTCCTTAACTTGTATATCTCTTAATAACCCATTTCCCTTTGTTTTGATAATGAATCTACTGAGAATTTCCTCTACCAAGGGGAACAAAAATGGTGACAAGGGGCATCCTCACTTATGACCCCTAAATTTCATGAAGAACCGCAAAGGAGAGCCATTTATTGACACTTCAAATTTAGTATATTCCACACACCCCATAATTGAATTAATAGATTGAAGTGATAAAACTCTTTAAGGAAAACCTAATATGAGAAGAAGCCTTTTCACTTTTTGATGTGCCTTTTGACAAGGATTGGAAGTGTTGTATACTTACATGGGAAATATCCTTAAAGGATGAGACCTGTGAACCATATAGACCTATCGAATCCATAATATAGTTAAATTTCCTTCTATAGAAAACATATTTTTGAAATAACTTCATTTGTTGAATTGAGGCTTCTGTGATCCATATCAAGTTTAAGAGAAATTCTTCGGTGTAAATCACAAGATAAATCATTTGTCGATGCGTTTCGAACCATCAAGTGTGGTTCATCGTCAGGACAAGTTGAAGAAACAGATCCAGCTTAGCATGTTAAATAGTCTGAGCAGAGACTCCAACGGCTATCTTGACTAATGGCTAATTTTGACTTTAGGACCAGAGTCAAGATTTAATG
Source organism: Pinus taeda (assembly GCA_000404065.3). NCBI lineage: Eukaryota > Viridiplantae > Streptophyta > Pinopsida > Pinales > Pinaceae > Pinus > Pinus taeda. The sequence continues at coordinate 14,268 of APFE031315047.1, read as the reverse complement.
GAAATTAGTTAAATTACGTGAATATATAATACTATAAAATAATCTAAAAAGTGTTAAAGGTTAGTTAGAAAGTTATTAAAAATTATAATTTGTTATTTAAATGGAAATTAGTTAAATTATGTGAATATATAATAATATAAAATAATCTAAAAAGTGTTAAAGGTTAGTTAGAAAGTTATTAAAAATTATAATTTGTTATTTAAATGGGACTTAAAGTATAAATTATATGTATATATATAAATATAAAGAAATATATACAAAGGTTAGTTAGAAAATTATTGGAATAATAAAATTGAAATATACATAAAAATAATAATATATAAAGTTTAATTACAAAAGTTATAAAAGGTAAAAAGATTTTATTTCATTTTAAATAAATAATAATAAATCATATATATATAATTAAAAACTAAAAAAAAATAATAAACAATAAATAAATAAAATAAATAAAATAACTAAATAAATAATAATAATAATAAATAAATAAAACGATAATAATAAATAATAAAAAATAAATAAATTTAAAAAACAAATAAATTAAAAAAAAAATAAAAAAAATAAAGAAATAAATAATAATAATAATAATAAAATGAATTAAATAAATAATTACAATAAATAAATAAGTGAAACAAAAAAACATATAATATATATACAGAGTCAAAATGAGAGACCCTAGGAGGAAGGACAAGACAAGGTGCCAAGGAAAAACAACAACAAAAAGGGGAACCAATGCAAGCAAGAAAGGACAAGACTAGGAAGAAAGGGCCGGGATCTAGCAGCTACTGATCTTCCAGTCGTCATCTCTATTGAGATTGCTCGGCCTTCTTTCAATTTCAATAGCTTCCCTGAATTTACGGTGATGGAACTGAGCAACCCTGGCAATAACTTAGGCCTCGTCAATACATACATGATGCCTGGCCTTTTCCGCATGCTCTGCTAACCCTGAAGACTTGGTTCTTCCATGTCTTAGGTCCGCTGCATGCTCGCTAATCCTTTGATGGATGGAGCGCCCTATTTCCCCGATATAGGGGGTCCCACAAGAACAGGGGATTAAGTAGACAACCTTCATATCTTTAGGATCAATGGGATCTTTCACTGATTTGAGGGATTTGTGAATAGTGTTGAGGGGCCTGAAGGTTGAGGGAATATCATACTTCTTAAGAATCCGAGCAATCCTGTCAGTGGTTCCCTAGACATAGGGAAGATGGACCCCTAGCCGGCGCTCTTTAGGTTCTTTTTTGATTAACAAGCTTTTAGAGGCTTTTAGGAATGCTTTCTGACCTAGGCGCCTACTATAGCCATTCTCCATAAAGACATTAAGGAGATGGGATTTCTCTTTATCGAAGCTCTCCCTATAAAAAATCCTCAGGGCTCGAGTAGCGAGTGTGTTAAGAACACCCAACTTTTGAGCAGGGAAATGATGGGAATCGACACGAAGATACTGCTCAGTATGCGTTCTTTTTTTTTTTTTTTCCTGGAATACTGAGTGTGAGAGAGAACCATCATTATTCTTTGATATAAGAATATCCTCAAAATAACTTCATATTATTATCTCCTCCAAAAACAAATTTAGATGAATTTTAAATGTCCACTTAATTTCTTCCAGCTTTGGAAGGACTTTATTTTACCTTAACGGTATTTTAACTATTCATCCCCATTGTCAATGAAAATACCATTCTTATTTTAGTCAAAAAGTTCCTTTGTCATTACATCCACAACCTTTAAGTCTTCTTGGTATTCTTTTGCTTCTACCTTTTCCCATATTGCAACCACCTTCTTAACTCTAATCAAGTTGTTAGAGAATTGAAGCATTGCATATTCACTAGTGAAATTTTATACTTTATCCAATTGCTTAGAATTAGATGTCTAAAGCTTTCCTTCAAGAGCTAAGAGTGATTACACTTAAATGGAAATGACGCATTTTGATTCTCCACCTCAAATTAAAATAGGGTAGGTAGATTGTTATGGTTCCCATCAAAACCTACCAAATGATTTTTATATATAAATCTCCTCAAGGGTCTTCTTAGAAATGAGAAAATGATTCAACTTCTCCAAAACACCAACCTTGCTACTTTTTGAATTTCACCAAGTTGAAACAACTTTAATTGGTTCAACATCCATCAATATTATGATCTGAACTTAAACAGGAACACAAAAACTTACATATATAATCATAAACACATAGATGCAACAAAAAAACACTTCATTTCATTAATAAAAAAAATACTAAACTATGCTTACAAACATAATGGAAATAAGATAGCTTGGGCGATGGTAGCTTATCTATGAGAAGAAATGTGGCGGTTACATGCCTCTGAACTATGTTACAATGAGGCTTAAGGGCTTATTTATTATTGGAAAACATGAGAAAACCCTAAACAACCAAAACCCTAACCCCAGGAGATGTAACACCAAGAGTTTGTGGGCCCCGTTGGGGTTAGTTGGGCAGCTAACTTCCTGGGGTCGTGACTTGTTCATATTATCTTCATTTAGCGCATACGATACCTTGTTGGAAAGGTCTCTCTCAATACTAAAGGTTTCGCCATAAACCCATGCCTATGGCTATGGACCTGCTGCGCACCCAAAAAAACACCGTTTAGGGGGTCAAAACTACTCTGGAAGTTCAGGACCCGAAAAACTGCGAAAAATAGTAAACGCTAAAATGAACAAGGAAACGTATGAAACTGACTGAGGGGTCTAGGTGGAATAGGCAGGTGGCCACCAGTATCCACCTAGATCATTCCTCCCCCCTTTGGAAGCAATGGTCTCCATTGCATGCAAAGCTTCCATGAGGTGAGGAAAATTCTATTCAACCTAGTCCCTAGTGAACCACTTGCCCTGGTGAAGGAGTTGACCTACTTCGACAACTCGATATAGTTGTATCCTCTGTGGAAAGTGTTCTTGATTTGTGTGTCCATGATATGATCAATTGTGGCATGTTCCATGTAGTCGGGGTTAAGCTCCGTTGGTGTGAGTTGTTCTGCAATGCCATATGTGTCCAACAATGGTGGAAAGTATGGTTGAAGGTGATCTACATCGAACACTACATGCAGACCAAGGAATAATGGGATGTTGAGCTTAAAGGCATTGTCACCGATAGGCTTGGTGATGGTGTATGGCCCATATCGGAGCATGCGAAGCTTGCAATGGGGTCCAGCAAGGCACTCCTTCTGCAAATGTAACCAAACTTTGTCACCCACCTGGAACTTGTGTGACACTTGATGTTGATCATGGCACTGCTGGTGCTTAGCATTGGATCTGTCTAATATAACATCAACCTGTTGGCGGTTATGTTGAATGTGCTCAATGAAGTTGTTAGCCCTTTCAGCTTGACTGAACGCAAGTCAAATCTAACTGAGTGGTTGCAAATGGTATGGCCACATCAATGGGGCATAATGGCTGAAATCCCAGCCCTACTTGAAAGGAGTTGTGGCTTGTTGAGCCGTGGAGATCTCTGTTTTAGCTGTGTTGGAAATAGCGGAGACTTTCATTCCAAATGTGTGGATGCTTCGAGTTGTACATGCGCAAAATGTGTACGATCATCCTTTTGACAAACTTTGTTTGGACATCAGTTTAGGGATGGAAAGTTGTGGACTTAGTAAGTTTTGTATCCATCATCGACCAGAGACTTTACCAAAATGCACTTAGGAATCTATTGTCCCGATCTGAGACAATGGACTGTGGGATCCCAAAGTGTACCCATACTTGCTTAAAGAAGAGCTTAGCAGTTGCCTCTGCTGTGATACTCTTCTTGTAGGCCGCCATGATGGTCATCTTAGAGAATCTGTCGATGACCATGAAAATGCAACTGTTATTGTGTTTAGTATAAGGAAGGGTTGACATGTAATCCATGGAGACAACTTCCCAACATCTTGATGAAGTTTCAGTCAATAAAAATACTTCTCCAATATCGTCATTGTTTTCTCTACTCCGAAATGTCCAGCGACCCGATTGTAGTGCGCCTCCAAAATCATCTTGGCACACTCACCTGAAGGAACACGATGTGTCCCAGGTGGCATAACAGTGCATCCTGAAGGTGAAAATTTTGAACTTGCTTCCCTTCTAGGAGTGTTTGGTACATGCTACCAAATTCTAGATTGCTCTTGTAAAGATGTGGCCACCCCGATGTCTCGTGGCCACATGAGTCGAGCACAGTGATCAGCGCCATGACCGGTGGTCGGCTGAGGCAATCAACAACATTAATGGTGATGCCCTTCTTATCCTTAATGTTCAAATGGAACTGTTGTAAATATCTGGACCATTTCTGATGGCGATCATTCTACAACTTCCCTTGTGTCTATATGAACTGTTCCCCAGAATGTAATGCTTCCATTAACGACAGGCTTGCACAATGGAATACATTTCTTTGTCGTAATTGGGGTACTTTCGAACTATGTCTGTAAGTGTCTCATTGTGGTAAGCCACTGGATGCCCATGCTGAGTAAGAACCGCACCAATAGCATAGTTGGTGGCATCTGTCTCAATCTCAAATGGTTGTTGTAGGTCTGGTAATGTGAGCACTGGTGTAGAACAGAGGCGATTCTTCAACTCATAGAACACTTTTTGTTAGGTTTCCGACCAAAAAAACTTTACATTAGCTCCACCCTTGGTGACTTCACTTAAAGGCCAAGTGATATGAGATAAACCCACCACGAACCTACAGTAGAAATTGGCAAGACCCAAAAGGTTGCAAAGCTCTGTTAGGGTGGTTGGGGCTGACCAACCCTAAATGACTTGTATCTTGGATGGTTCCACATGTACACCCTTATCATCAATGACATACCCCAGATATTGAACCTGGGTCAGGCCAATGGTATTTCTCCAAGCTAGCACACAACTTTGTTGGCACAAGGTTTGAAGGGCCTGTCGAATATGGTGGAGGTTCTCTTCCCCAATCTGGTTGAAGATCAAGATGTCATCTAAATACACCACCACGAATGCATATTGGATTGACTTTGTCTCTAAAATACACACTTCATGATTTGACCTTAGCTCCATCCCTGATAACACCTCTCTCACTCTTTCCACAACCTTACTTGATCCAAGAGCATCCAGGAGGATCCAGGTGGATCTCTAAAAAGTATTAGTGGCATGGTAAAAAGGTTCAAACTTCAAAGTGGCAAAATCTTGATAAACTTAGCTTCAGATTGAAGTGCTCGTCATCCTGATTCCAATGATGTGAACGACACTTGAATCCGAGCTCATATGAGGAAGATAGGGAAAGTCAAAGTTCAAGTTTGACTTTAACCAATGGCAGGAAGAAAAATGACGTTGCAGAACTTCAACGAATGGGGAAGTGCCAAGTGGCAGGCTTCCATTTGCCTCGTATTTCATAGATCACACAAGGAAGAGGTCCGCGGTTAAATAAATCACCCCCCAGCACTACTGAGTTACGATTGTGATATCGCAATCGTAGACCAGAGGCAGCACATCGTTAAAGAAATCAGCCCCCGGCGTATCAAGTTGCGATGTGATAATCGCAATCGCAGATCGCAAGGAACAACGATTACAGAATCGTCCCCCGACAATCAGGATGGCGATTGCGATATCGCAATCGCATATCGCACAGTGCAGAGTCCCGTATATATGTTACCCCCTGTCTCCACCGATTGCAAATTGCGATGGATCCCGAATACGATACAGTTATGGGTTGTAGTTAATAGTTCCATCAAGTTCGCTGGTTCACACATCGTCCATCGCATAGTGCATTGAGCGTTATAAAGAATCACCCCTGGTTCTCCGAATTCAATTTTGCAGTGCCGATAGACTATGGCCACCGATGATAAAGTCGTCGGTTTTTGGGAATAGGTCGATTCTCTATATCATTCCATCAGTTAAGGAGTAAAGCGTCAATTCTTTATATTATTCCGTCAGTTTAATGGATTCAATGTGAAATGGTATATGAACTGTTTTAGATGGAGGTTTTTCCTTGTTCAATGGGCTTGTTACCTGCCTATTATTCCAGGCTCGAGACCCTCTGTTTGAAACAACCGCAAGCTGTATTCAAACTAATATGCCAATTGTTGAAACAAATCGCTTGCTAAACTTGTCCTTTGTTGAAACTGCTCGGTTTATGAAGGAATTTGCCTACCAGAATATAAAGTGGATTATCCACACAACGATAAAGAGAGGGCAATAGAGAACAGTAGATTTACATAGCAGAGCAGCAACACTTGCTCCTGGCAGGTGGTCGAAACCTTACCTTAGAGATCAGAAGGTTCCGAGAGGATGCAGAAGCTTCATTTCTCCAAATTGGGTGTTCGGATAGGCGATTCTGCACGATTTTTCGCTAGGAAGTTAGTGGTGTTGTTTGTTTCTAGAGTTGGGCTCTCCATCTGTCATCTATCTTCCAGATTGGAGGTATAAGGATGTTTATGTAAAATATGCTTTTATTTATTCTCTTTTAATGTCATTTAATGAATGAAGGCCTCCCTACTATTGAGCAGGGCCTGGGGATGTAGTCCAAATTGGATGAACTTTGTAATCAAATCTCTGTGTCTTGATCTCATGTGTGATTATGACCTTTTATCTTCTTTTTATATGCGTATGTTTCTATGGTTTTTAAGTGCTTTGTTACATGTAATTGTGACGCATCTATAAGCAAAAAAATCTTGGATCATTACTAGAGTTAAGGACTTTAAACTTCACAATATGATCTATACTCAAAATTAAAGATATCAAAGTTTCAAGCACTTGTAGTACATCAATCCATGTTTCATTGCCTTTATGATTGAAGTGATATGACCTTATCTCATGATCTCTATCAATGATCAATAGAATGTCTAGATTGATCATTGGCTTACCATTTGTCACTATATGTCTAGGAATTCAAGGCATCACCTAATAGAACGGGTCCTCCTTAAAATCTTGTTCGTTTCTCTAGATTTTAACCAACTAATTATGCATCTAAAAGATGAATAATAAATTCCATTATTCATCCTTCCCATTAACTATTGTGTCTAAATTTTGAGTCATGATTTTGATGATAGAGTAGGATGATAGAGTAGGCCAAAACTCTAGAGTTTAAATACCTAGAAAATGAATGATGCAAAAACCCTAGAATGACCCATTACCTTCATTAGAAGTCTCCAAACATATCCCTCAAGGCTTTCATTCTTAAAACTGTTACCATCATCTAATATAATATACCCATAAAAGATAACACAATAAATGATATAATAATATATTTACTAACATATTAAATGATATAACATAATATTTACTATTGATGCAACATATAGTATATCATTTCATATATTAATAATTCTTTAATTATGGCTTTAGTAAAGTCTCATAACTTTAGTTTTAATGATAATTTTAACATTGTCATTTATTATTAATGAGAGAATTCTTTTTAGTATTCTATAATTTCTTGGTTTCCTTAGTAAATGTAAGTATCTTCCATTCCAATGATATTTCCTTTTTTATTTATCAAATCCATTACCTTATTCTTTAACTCTCTTAATGATAAAGTTTGATATGGATTTGAAATATCAAGACTATGGCTACCAATGTGGATAATTTAGAAGCCTTACATTCTAAAATAACTCACTTTTAAGATAAGAAAATACATCATTAAACAATAAATATTTTCAAAACTTTGAAATATGGAAAAACAACATTTGAAAACAAATTGTTGATACATTATCACTAAGAAGATTCTAAATGTCAAAACAATACCTAGAAAAATTGATGATTTTAGAGTACCACTTGTTAAACAAAGACAAAGGTAAAAAAACCAATAAATATGGTATTTCATCTAAAAAATCAAGAATTCTAAAAACTTCTCGTGAAATAGCTGCCTATGTTATTATGAACTTTTATATCTAAATAACATATGTTTTTGCTAATAATTTTTCATATATTCTTTTTTATATCAATTTTCATTTTTCAATTTTAATTTTATTTAGTGAATTTAATTATTCGTTTCTAATTTAGTAAGAAATATTTTGACAAGATTCTTGTATTTAAAAAAATATAATTATGATGACATAAAAGTTCACTTTAATCTTGTTTTTATTTATGTATGTTGACAATACTTGTTATTGGTACAAGGAATTTGTTTGAGGAAGGCTCACCAACACAAAGACTTGAAGCCATTTTATATACTAAGGAGTTGGGGTAATGTTATATGGATTAGTGTAGTATACATGCACACAATATAAATCAGCATATATAATAATAAAATGTTACAATTTTTTTATATTGTTTTTTATTCAAAAACATTTTAAAAAGTTAACTACATAGTCTATATAAACAAATAAACTATTATTAGATAAAAAATAAACTATAATTTTTTTTAAAAGTACAACATTATAAGAGAAAATCATTATCAATATTATTGTAAATATTTTTCCTATAATATTAAGATATTAATTAACTAAAAAAAGATTTAAATTATTAATTTATAATACACACACTTCATACTTTATAAGCATTAATTACACCTATAGACATGTTTATTTTGGAATAAGGGTTTCAAAATTTTAATTTAATTATCAATAATCATTAGGTGTGAATGGTAGAGATTTAATCTCCATAGAATATTCACAAATATTTATAGTAGTATACACGAATTAATTTTTGAAATTTATCTTCAAAATGATTATGTTCTTTTCACTTATTTAATTAAATTGATTAATTAAAACAAAATGTCATATAAACAAGTGTCAAGTGGAGTGACTTATTGTTTTTTAGGCATGTGGTATTGATAAGCCATGATATTGTACAAAGTTTATTTACAAATTAAAAATCTCCATGGTAAAGTGGAGGTAAATCCCTAGGATAAAGAATATTGTTCTATGCTTTTTTAAATCTCTATGTTTAACTTACATATTAATTCATTTTATAATTAATTAATAATAATAGAGTTATAATTTGGTTAGATTTATTGATTTTTTATTTATTTTAACAAGGTGAGATATATCATGAAGTAAGTGTTTTGATGCTTATCATAGATTGATGTCTATTGCACGATTTAATTTATATAGTTGAGCTAGTAATATATCCAAATTCTTATGTCAACTTCTATCCTATTAGTTTGAACTTAATATATATAAGTTATACCTAATAGTATTCGTGTCACTAGCAAAGTCAATTTTTTAGTAAAATCAATATTCCGGAAATCTGCAATCAACTTAAAAACGGCCGTGCAAAATACGAAACACTCACGAAGTAAAATTCGATATTCACTATGTAACAGCTAGACCCAACACACAAAATACAGAAGTCCACGTCACCCTTTTAAAAAAAATTGTTCCATCTTTTTTCAACCGGGCATAAAAGACAGAACTTTTTCTTTAAAAGGTTTCCCTAGATCAAATACATATTTCTTTTTTCAATAACTTTTTCCCGTCCTTATCTCGATATCTTAATAGAACATTATTAAAAAATCGTAATGACTTTGTTCTACACTTATCTCAATATCTTTATAGAACATTATTAAAAAATCGTAATAATGTTGTATAAAGGTTTCAAATATATATGGGTCGGAGTGTCTTAATTATTATATTCTTTATAATAGAATTTAAATTTAAAAAATAATTAATTATGTATGCAAGTTAAAATTAGTGTATTTATAATTAAAAGAGTTTCTAATTAATTTTTTTAAGGGATTTTTTATTGGTATTTTTTAGCCTAATTAGTTAGGTATCTTCAAGTAATTCTATAAATCATGTATTTTTAAGTAATTTAATGAATTCAAGTTAGAAAGCTGAAGTAATTTAATGAATTCAAGTTAGAAAGCTAGAAAGCTATAATTCTATAGTGTGTTATTGTGTAATAATAGTGTAAGTGTTTAATTGTTATAATAGTTTTGTTTTTTTTTTTAATTTTTTAAATTGGTATAAAAATTAGAAAAATCAAGTGATAAAGCCAACTGAGCTAACAAGGTCGGATTCAATTTTTACTTAACAAGGAATCAAGATATAGATGAAAATGTAGGGTTTGTAGACCCATCATCATTTAGAAAGTCTTCAGTATTCTATTTGCACAGTCGTTGTTCATCGCAAACTAAGGAACCATTAAGGAAGGAGCCATTCACAACCTTTGCCACCATCGAGAGTAGCTGCCATAAAGAGGGCCACCAACCACGACAATGTTGGCAGTATTATTTGTGAGCAAGGATGGAATTTGACTAGCAAATTTCCCATCAAATACAATTAAAAAATTTGCAAAATTGTCAAAGATACTTCATTGAAATTGTGAAGACAAGTTGGGGGTGTGAAAATTGTCAAATTTGATGGGTGGGTTTGCTTTGAAATTCAAACCCAAATTTGATGGGTAGGTTCAAATCCAAATGATATGATGGAGAGAAGAATCAAGTTCTGAACTTTTTGCTAATAAAATTATAGTCAAAATCTTCTCTAAGAAACTCACAACAAAGGTGAAGAAAGTGGCTAAGGAAATCCTCTAAAGATTCTCCTAACTTCATTCTATGCTAATCAATTCTATCACATACATCTTGATAATCATAGTTGTCAAAGGCTTCACAAAGGCCCTTAACAAGTTGCTCAAATGGATGGATAGAAGCAATTGGTAATGTATGACACCATTTATTGACTCGACCTTCAAATATGATAGTGAACAGTTTGGTCATGACATCCTTACAATGTATTCAATTAGAAAGACAAAAATGAATAAATTGAAACACATGTTCAAGGACAGTTAGTCCACCCTCGCCATCAAACTTGAATTGAGACAAGTTATGAAAAATTTTCACAGGGATGGTAAGATCAAGCTCCTTGGAAAAACATCTCGGGATTATGATTTGGTAATGAGCCATTTAAGATAAGAGGTTCAAAATAGACTCAACGGGAACAACTTGTCATTTAGCCCTCTTTTTAGTGCTAAATCTGTTGATAGTGATGCATTATGCCAACAACAAGGAGTTTCCCTAATGTGAAGTCTCAATTAGACCTCACATCATTTAGAGTAGGAGCCTATCTGAAGTATCGTCCCGACCACCATAAATCTAAGGTTTACTTTGGCTACAATGGATAACATAAGAGATTACACATAACCTTTGAAATTAGAAAGAAAGTTGACACTGTGAAACACCAATGCAACATGTAAAAGGAGTCTTTCACGGGGGGGAGAGTAAAGAGTGAGTCTCTGCAAGGAAAGTAATAGTACTAACCTAAGAGAGGCACACGAGAGCAAGGAAATATTTGTTAGTTATCTAGAAAAATAGTTCACATAGTCACAACAACATTAAAGAAACTACAACACGTTCTACGAGTACCAAAGCTAGTGAAATAATTCAATTTCTTTAGTACATAAGAACATAATGCATATCGCAAACATCTGAAGAATAGTCTCACAACATTCATGATACATGCATGAAAATATGTTGGCTCAGTGAGCATTTGATTATCAAGTGAAAGATCCAAGTACATAGTTACAATTATGAGACATTATTTCCAATAGTGGAACATTAAGTCACTTCTTACTTCTCTCCTATGCCAAGCTAGAGAAGCCAAAGCTAGCTCTCCAAATCCTAATCCTCCAAAAGCCCTTTTCTTGAGTTATTAGGTTTCTTTTATAACAAGAGGAATGACCTTTCATCTCCCCTAATGAATCTTAAGCTACCCTCATGACTCTTGGACACCTAAATGGCCTTGAACTTCTATTGAATCTTTGGCCTACATGTGACTTTTCATATTCCACATGTGACTCTTGGACTTCCACACCTTACATTTTGTGATTTTCCTTTTGATAATGCATAATAGTACATTCCACCTCATATGGAAAGACACATGGACACATATGACATTGTGATGACACTTGTACAAGTCATGACTTGTCAATGATGACATGGAACTTCGTGATGATGTGGCAATGCCAAGATGTTATCCTTGTTGTTATATCTTTGACTTCTTCATGATAGATCTAATCAATACTTCATCTTCACCCTCCAAAGGGTCTTGGATCAACATTGGGACCTTCTGAGCCATCATGAAATGTCTTCATTCTATCATGGTCTCGAATCTCTTCATGTCTTCATGATGGTTCTTCTTTGTTCTTCTTCTCTGTATGTGGCTCTTTACTTATTCTCCTTAGCATCTTTCCTTAGCATCACCTTGTCATGTTGAAATGGTACACCTAAAAATGAAGTTCACTCATGACAAGGCAATATCAATCTTGAAATCATATATCCTACTCCTACTTTTCTCGTGAAAGAATATGCTTTTGATGGGCCTGTGTAAGGACTGAGGAGGAAGGGCTTCCTAAGAATTTCATAGTTGAGCTCAACATTGGATGAGGGAAGGCACCACTGCTCATTAGAACTGCACAATGTGTTATAAGGAGGGGCTTGTCAGGGTCTAGCATAATGGGAAAGTGCAAGAGATAGTCTAATGAGCATGCCGACTAAAATTGCGCAATGTACATGGCTCAAGGGAGAGGAAAGTAGTGATTGGGAAGTTGAGCTTCATAGTAACTAAGGAAAGGCCTCACTATCCACTAGAAATGTGACATGCACTAGGGAGGTAGGGTAGGACTTACTGACTATGCAATGAAGGAGTTGGACAAGGTTTGATGGCATGCTCACTAAAACTATGACATACATTGTAACTAAGAGGCAGGCTTAAGGAGGAGCGCAATTTTCTTTAGAAGTGATCTAAGAAAGGCTCCATTGTCCACTAGAACTACAACATGCACTAGGGAGACAAACAGAACAAGGCATGGCACAATTAGGGGTTCTAGTCATCAAAGGAGGTAGAACTAGGCACTGTAACTGTGACATGTGCAGTGCTTGAGTGCATACTTATTTTCTAGCACAATTGAGGGTTGTAGTGACTCAAGGGTGCAATTAATGTCCACTAGAAGTGTGGCATGCACTCAAGAAGGCTCACTAGAAGAGTAGATTGCACAGTTGGTTGAGGCGAGCAGCAAAAGTCAAGTCACTTTTCCCAGGGAGTGTTCATTGCATTGTGAAGGGGGGAAACATTTGCGTGGTGTAATTTTATTTTTGAAGGGGGTGGAGGAGGTCCTTTATGTCAACTAGAATTGCTCCATGCACTATGCAAGGATTATTTGATCAATTCTTAGTGTAGTGGGTCAGTACAAGCAACACGAGTTAGGTGACTATGCTTTGAAGGTTCTCAATGTGAAATCATAGGAATTGACCTTGAGGAAGACTCAATGCAGAAGTCTGGGAGGAGGATATCATCAATAAGGATCATGAATAAGTAGTTCTCATCACCTGGTGAAGGATTGATGCTTTATAACTTTCACAAGGTAAAAGGACCAATAAGAGCTCTAGAATGGTTATGTGTGGGACCAGTGAAGTAAGAGAGGAAAAGACATTTGAACAAGTTCAAAAAATGGATCACACACATGAATTCCATCAATACAAGCCATGGGAATGCACCATACTCATGATCTGCAATCATACCTTGAAATGACAATAATGCAATGTTGAAAATGGCAACAAGAAATGCTATAAATAGCATTTCAGGTACGAGTGTTGGATATAGCAACAAGGAATGATAAAATAGAAATGCTAAAAATAGCATTTCAAGATAGATTCCAATTTTAATTAGTCCCTGAATTAAAATTGAGAATTAGAATTCGAATTTGATCTTAGCAGTTGTTTGAAAAGTAATTAATTAATTCATCTTGAGTTAATTAGTTGGAGAAAATCAAATATGAAGTCTATGTGAAGACATGAAACAGTTTTCCCTTTGATTGAGGAAGTTATCCCTTAGTTAAAGTGATCAAGATGAGTTATACTTTGAGTTGTAGTTTGTTAGCTCAGTTAATTGAGTTAAGTCCAGTTAGATTAGTTCCAACAGTTTGTGGAGCTGATTGTGAGTTTAGTTAGTTAATGCATGCATGCATGTAACTAGTGTACTTCAGATAACTGAATATTCTCTCATAAATAACTCATGCATGTCAGTTCGGTCAGAGACCTAGTTGAGACCAGAGGAAGGGACAGTGTACTATCAGTTGGAGGAATTTTCCTATATAGGAAACTCATCCATGCAGAAGGAATTATCTCCTTTAGGATTGCGCAGTTATTTCAGAGGTTAGTGTTGTGTGTGAGGTGAGAATCACACAGGTTGCAGCTGGAGGACCCAGGAGAAACTGCGCAAGGAAATATGAGGCTTGGAGGATTGAAGGAAGGCATATGTGTTGTCTATTCTTTCTATGAGTAGCAGTGAGGGATTGTACTAAGAGCTGGATAGCTTGAGAGCTAAAGCTTTGTGTAATCCTGAGATATTTCCACTTGTATGATAATACAGATAGCGGGGTTTTTAGCTGAGG
>APFE031315036.1:0-26491 GCA_000404065.3 Pinus taeda | reverse complement strand
GTAATTATTTAATTCCTTGAAAATAACATCTTGTCTCGCTTTGGTTGCCCGAATAAGTGAATCACTGATAACACAACAGCTTTCAATTAAAAAAGGATGGTAGGATTTTGTCATAAATATCGCATCATTTTGGGTCAGTCAAATGCATATCATCCGCAAGGCAATGGATTGGCAGAGTCTTCTAATAAATCATTGTTCAACATCATCAAGAAGCTGCTGGAAATAAATAAGAAAAGTTGGCATAAGAGGTTGGTCAATGCACTTTGGGCAGATCGGGTCAGTCAGAAGAAATCCATTGGTACGTTCCCGTTTGAGCTTGTTTATGTAGTTGATACAGTGTTTCCTACCTCTCTCGCAGCCCCGGTAGTAAAACTTCTTCAGGACGTCGGCAGTGAAGATAATCCTATGCAGAGAAGGTTGAATCAAATGCTCCACTTGCAACAGACCAGAGAAGAAGACTTCCAGAACACGTCCAAGTTGCAGGAGAAGATTAAGAAAATTTATGACAGAAAAGCAAAGGCGGACAAATTTCATTTGATGACATGGTGTTGAAATGGGATGCAAGGAATGAGGAAAAAGGTAAGCACAGTAAGTTTGAGAATCTCTGGAAAGGTCCCTTCAAGATTGCAGCATATCGGGGTGAGAATGCCTTTCTTCTGAAGGAAATGAACAGGGAAGATTGTCCAAGAGGGCCGATCAATGGTCAGCTGCTCAAGTGGTACCATTTCTGAGTTATTAACACTACTACCACTGTCACTATAAATACAATTTTATTTTAGTTTGGTTAGAGTTTGTCAAGTTAGTATTCAAGTCATTTCAATATCAAATTTGAGTCAGTTTTTTGGTCATTTTAGTTTCATAAATGAGTTAGTGTCTTGTGTCGTTTGTCGAAATAATGACTCCATAGCCCAATGGATGAAGGCACTGTCTAGCTCTTCCAGAGATATGTTGTTCTTGGCACCTCCAAGGAGCTACCATCCCCCATTGGAGCCAATGTTAGAGTCAGTCTTGTCAGTCCTCCGTCAGAGATCAAAACTCTTTCTGCATTTCATTTTTAGGTGTCTCGTTCCATTCATTCAGCTCCATTCCATTAGGGGCATGCCATAATCTAACGGAAAAGGTCTTGTTAGTCATTTCCCCTCATGTCTGGCACCTGTTGGCTTATGTCTTTTCATCAATGTTCACTAAAGTCCATGATAGTCAATGTTTGATCATTTAATGGAGAGGAGTCATTTTCAGTCATTAGGTCTAGGGATTAGTCAATTTGGTCTTCAACCATGTCCAATAAAGCCATGCAGGCTAGAGGGAGGCCCTTATAAAGTTGTGTTTCAAATATTTTCATCGTCAGGTTGACAGATTACGATTGTTCTTCAAAAATCTATTTTGAAGAAAAGTCAAACAATGTGTCATTTGTGATAATTTTCAAAAAAGTCTCTAGTTGATCTCTTTAGGCGCAGTCATGGTTTCCTTGGCCAAATGCCATGTCATGTGACCCCTGCAAAAAGTGCCAAATATTTCATCATTTTAGCTAAAAAATTCAAAGGGAAAAGTGAAATACAGAGTTGCATTAAATCAGAGAAAAGTGTCAAAATAAAACATTATCAAAGTGGGTTTTGAAGAAACAAAAATTAAAGCCATGACTCCAATGTATTTATATAGGATTCCCACAAGAAACAAAGTCATTGTGAACACCAAGGATAGAGAGAAACATTGCCAAGTGTTTGTGAGAAGTTAGCACGCGTTTTGAGTGAGGTTTGAGGAGTTTTCAAGGGCGTGGCGCACAGACAGAGTGGTGCGGCACACAGAGCGCGACCCCACAGTAGTGAAACTACACGGGCACGACGCATTGGGTTTGCTGTTCCTCACACACCCACAAAGGCCCGAATTTGTGCCAAATTTACTACAAATTGTTTTCAATCCCTTCCAATTGCCAGGTAGGGTCTAAATCTTGGTTGCTCATCAAATTTTGTGGTTATGATGATGGTTTATGGCCGTTGATAGTTGCAATAAAAATGCCTAAACCCTACCACTTGAAAACATCAAAACCATTGTTGCTATGGTTTCAAACTTGTTGTGTTGATGCCAAGGCTCCTCTTTCACCTCCCGTTTTTCCCCTTCTTTCCATTGTTCCCTTCACCCCTATCCCATTTTTCCCTATTTTCCCTACCCTAAAACAATACTAAACCGCTATTCCCTATCCCCTCCACTCATTTTTCAATGTAAACCCAAAAACCCTACCTTATAAAATCCCCAAACCCTCCTACATGTCCCTAAACAAAGTTTCCCCCCATAACCCCTTATCCCATCATATTATTCCCCTTCCTAACACTCCCTTTTTGCATTGTTCCCCTTGGTGGTAGAGATCACAACAACACATAGTTTCACTACCATCATCAAAGGGCAGTCGAAGCACAGTCCATATACAACAATTATGGCATCTGAGCATTCATCAGAGTATGAGATGGAAACCCAAAGTGGTTCATCCTTGGAAGAACAGGCTCCCTAGAGACATCACAAAAGTGGAAAACATGTTAGGGATGAGCCAAACACCCTCACAGAATTACAGGCCTACCCTCTTGCTATGTCATGTTTCCAACATCTGTCATGTTTGGAGTTTTGTCAAAAGGTGGCTAGTGTTTGAGTTCATCATGAGTTGGCGGATATTTTTGTGCTTCACCCACATGGATATCACTCTATCTTAGCCGGGCTCACCTTCACACTAACACCTGAAACTGTCTCATTAGCAACCGGCATACCGAATGTTGGAGAACCATGGCACAAGAAATAGAAGGTTGATCGGCAGCATTATGACCCTTACATTAAGGCTAGTTTCTTGATGCAGCCCGAAAGATTCTTTCCATTCCAATATTTGGAAGATGAATATGCTCAACTCATGAAGTTAATCATGAAATATTTCAGCTCTGAGGGGAGGTTTTCTCGTTTATATGCCTATCACATCAGGTTGCTTATGCACTTTACCAGGGTATAGATGATGAACATCCCATATTTCATTTGCAGGAACATAGAGAGGATGAACACCTTCATGCAACACAAGACCCCTCAGCCACAACTTAACAGTGTTTATCACTTTGCTCTTATTAAGATTTTAGTGGTTCATCAGTTGGGATTGTAGGGCATTACTTGGGATGACTTCATCTCCCATTACCTCTTCAACACTTCACATGTATTATCAGAGTTTGAACATGAGATAGGTGGTCCTTCTCATTAGTATGAGCACCATGAGACCACTACTATGCCAATA
Organism: Pinus taeda; assembly: GCA_000404065.3. Taxonomy (NCBI): domain Eukaryota; kingdom Viridiplantae; phylum Streptophyta; class Pinopsida; order Pinales; family Pinaceae; genus Pinus; species Pinus taeda. The sequence goes on along the minus strand of APFE031315036.1, from coordinate 23,229 downwards.
TTCATCACCTATCAGAGAGGCAGTAGAAATTTGTTTGCAGTAGCAAATCGAGTGTTATCTCCACCTGGGGTGGAAGGGACCTCGCCTCCGACATCGGCAACATAGTTACAGGACACGGGCAAGAAGCCCATGCATGATGAGGGGCCATAAAGTGAATAAGAGGCCAACTTCATCCTCATTCATGATGATGATACAGATGTGGAGAGTGCCAAACTTAGGAGGACCATCCAAGAGAAGCAAATGGAGATCCAAGACTTGTCACTCAATTTGGAGAGGGCTAAGTGGATTATCAGGTATTTTGGAGGAGAGGAACAAATAGCTCGAGGACTAGCATGAGATCATGGAGCTGCAAAACATCCTTGAGAATCACCACGCTGCCCAAAATAGGAGGATTGAGCTCACTCCATTAGAGCAAGAGATTAACAATGACCGAGAGTCTTGGCTCGAGCGTATCAACATCCACCTTGAGAGACTGTTAGAGAAGGACAACAAGGACAAAACCATATTGAGGTGGATGGTTTATCACTATAGGGCACAGAACATGAGTTCAAAGGCTCGAATAAAGAGTTTGAAGACGAAATTGAGCAAAGCGACAAAAAGGAAAAAGAGGCAAAAAGAGAAAGATCGGCTTTGAATCTTGGCTGAAGCCTTTGTGGCCCAGCATAACACTTCATAGAGGATCTCCAGCCGAAATTTCAAAAAATTTGGGACAATTTTGGTCACTTGAAAATTTTTTGGGCACAACACAGGGTTTTTCTCCAGTGGCGCAGCGCTTAGGATTGGTAGCTCCAAATCCATAATGGTTTTCGTTTTTCGATTTATCATGAAACATCATGACTGCTGGTGCATGGAAAAGAAGTTTGGGTAATTTTTGAGTCCCCGGGAGGTCAAAAACACTCAAAAAATGACCTCTCTGCCCCTATTTTGACACACAAGAAGCAGTCTTGGGAGAATGAAGTTTTGGAGGGGAAAATGAGCACCAAATTCAGAAATTCCACTTGGGTTGGAAAGTAGATAGGTATTGCTTTCCACCAAGCACACTTGAGGACAATTTGACTCCAAAAGGTACCTCAAAATCGCCTCCAAACTGGTGCGCCACATATAGCTTTTGGTGCGGCGCACAGGGACCCAAAGGCGAAAATCACTTCCGCTCCGCGACATTTTGATTCGCGACTTTCTCCAAGTGGGCCCGCTCATTTAAACTATATTTTTCTCGGAAACTAAGGCAATGTTTAAAAAGTAGTTTCACTGAAGGTGGGCTCCTATCCAAGTGGCAAAGGAAGGTGAGCAGTCACCAAAGCAATTTGTCATTTTTGTAACGCTGCACCTGTCACTAATGGTTGGCTTTCCATTTCAATTTTGTAATGATTTGAAAAAATCCCCAACTCTAGGTCATTCCATTTCCCAATGGCATAGTCTATTTGTTTTGGGCAAAACCATTTGCAAAGGGTGGGTTATAGTTTCCGGGAGACTGTGGGAGAGAAACTCAGTTCTTCATTGTATATTTTGACAGAGAATTAATGAAAGGCGGCGGCTCTAGTTCATGAGATTCATGTGGTGTGAGTATAGCAAATGTGTTCTCTTTATGTTTCATATGTATTTTGTTATGTTTCATAGCTCATTCATATTCATTTCCAGTGAAATTTGCTAAGTAAGATAAGGTAGAATTCATGTTTATTGCTCTGCCTGTGGGAAAGTTCCACATTATATCAAATTTAATTGCTATACTTTCTGTCTGTCTTGCCTCACGAAGTAATCTATGCCTTTATGTTAAATTCTCTGCTCGTACTGTTCATTGGTCCCATATATCCCAGAAACTCAGTCATTTATAAAAAAATTCTTCTTGTTTCCATATTTATTTACCTAGCATAAAATCAATATTCACTGTAAATCATCTCAGACCATATCGTTTATTTATTCACTGAGTGTGACACGGAGAGAGCCCTCTTCTGTTCTGGTAGGGCAAGCTAACAGACTGAGCATGGTTTGTGGTTACCCTGAATTTTTCCTTCCTTCAGCCTAAGGCAGATTTAGGTGCTAACACCTTCTTTCTCCAAAACTCCAAGTATGCCACACTCTCCAAGAGTGCTCCAAGAAAAATCGAAGTATCCAAGAGTATGAGAGAGAGAATAAAAGAGAGCTCCACCAAAATTGAATTGACCAAGCTTACGCATTGATCCTGAGAAGAATTTTTATCAATGAGGTGTCTATTTTCTTCAATTTCCATTATTTTCATCATTTTCCTCCTCACATGCAACTTGTGACTTTTCACCTTCATTTTCTCCTAATTTCCATTATTTTCATAAATAAATGTGCCAAAAATGCTATTTTTCCTTTCTAATTTGTTAGCCATTGCCCTTGCCAATTTCCTTAGCCATAATAAACTGAATTAACACCCACTAGGATTTTCTCGACCATTCATCTTGCAATACATGTCCCATGACCATGGTCTTATATATTTTCCCTTTATTTCTTTTATTACTTGGAATTTTCACCAAGTTTGTTATAGAACCCTCCCCCTTGGGGGAACACCATCCTCAGTGTTCAATGTCACCTATAACCACAAGACTATTGTAAGAGAAACATACTACCAATGGAACTTTATAACATAGCTCGTTGCAATATTTACAATGACCATCTACTAAAACATGACAAACATATTTTTTATTGGAGCTTTCGAACACGCCTCATTATGATATTGAAAATAATAACCACATATACACACATACACATTTTATCAACCAACAACTAAAATAATATGATGCTTGCATCCAAAACAACGGAATCTAGAGGCTCAACCTCCATCCTTAAAGTAATATCAAGATTCACCTCCTTCCCAGGAAGTTCAGAATCCACTGCAAATTCAAATCTGCATTCAATGTCCTGCACTATAATCTTGCGCCACTTGTCCTCTCAATGAACATTTACCAACTCATTGCTCTAAGGAACACTGCCAAAGTGCATCTGGTTCCCTCTGGCAATGCTAATTACTAGAACAAATCCATCCTCGACCTTCACTTCTCTTCTACACAGTCCCTTGAGAAATCTAATCATACCCTTATGTGAAGGCACACACCTTCCAAGTTTTGCTAGCAACCCCATCCTGGGTAGTCCATCCCTTGGCAAGGTTTCCTCACATTAGAATATACAAAAATGAAGGCATATCCCTAACTTAAAACCATCATACTGGTCACAGTATGCTCATGGAAATCAATGGACACTATTGGGTACTAGTGTCCCATAATGGCTCTGCTCCTCAATGCTTTACCAACATATTTTTCCTTGTTCTAATTTCTTTTGCTAACGTTGCTAATTATTGCCATCACTTTCAATGGTCTAACCACTTTGTAAGCCTCATGAATGGCAGTGTGTTCTATGAGATGTTGGGAAAACCATGGATAAGACATTGAAAGAAAGGTTTCTTGGTAGAGATAGTGTGGTTTTATATGTGTGGTAATACTATTATGCATATGTTGTATATGTTTCATCTATTATGTTCTGCACATGTGGTGTTGTGTATTTATAGTGTGTGTATATGTTTTTCATGCAGTGATTATTTACAAGGTGGTACATATAGGGTTGTGTGAATGTTTCATATGTAGTGTTGGGTATAAATGGTGTTATGTACATGTTGGGTATGCGTTGATGTTGTTACCGGGAATAGTGTCCACTCAGATGCTGCTATTCCCACTAATACCGGTAGCTATCTTAGAAACAAACAAGTAAAGTCTATTTTCGCTTTCCTTTATGAAAATAGATAAGAGGAGAACCAAGGAAACCAACCTTGGTCTTGCGGTTGATTTCCTCTCCTTCTTGATAGAGCTTTACCGCTTTTTCTTCATCTTCCCAGCTTCAAAGAGCACCTATGGAATCACAACAACATACTACTATCAAAGAACAAAGATCTATATTCATAAATAACACAGGACCAGGTGTGTTTTAACCATACAAATGCATATATAAACAAGTACACAAGAATATGGAGGAAAAATTGAATAACTTTATTAAGATGAAAAGTAGCAAGAGGATTACAACCATATGTTCTGACCCAGCATCATCCTCCAAATAGATATCCCTTCTTCACCTCAAGCAAAGCTTAGATCACCCAACACTATGAATGTACACCAGAAAACCAACAAAACTTCTCTATAAGATACAAAATTCCAGCCTTTGGATCTCTGTGATGAGGGATCCATATATAGATGATTACAGGATTTGAGTCATCTTTCTAGGTCTTGATTAGTGTCCTCTCTCTAATAGTTCCTGCTTCCACTTGGAGAATGAAGATCTCTTTACTCATCCCTTGGTCGAAAACAGAGAGGCAAGTGTCAGAGGGGAAGCTTCTGGAAGATTCCATGATCTTCCACCTCACATTTTGTCTCTTCCATTTGTCCATTCCCGACCATCGCACCCTACAAAGGAGAAATTTAGTATGCATCGCACCCTATACACTAGGAAGGTGATATGCATTGCACCCTCTGCACTAGGTTTTCAGTATGGTCCAGTTTTGACCGTTTATGAGCAGTGTTCAGTGGAGAACTTCTGGGAGATGATGTAATCAACTGACCTTATTCCTTTAGGCAGTGAAGCAACACTTTTAGGGACTTAGGAGCCCTCATTTTATGGACATTTATGATTGGGGCTGAAGTGCCCAAAAATGTCTATAAAAGATGTGTACATATTCTACTATGCACATGATGGATATGTAGTGTTGTGTGCATGTTGGATATGTAGTGTTGTGTACATAGGGTCCTATGTGCATGTTGTATATGCATTTATATGTACATATAATGTTGTGTGCATGTTTTACATATGGTGTTGTGTGCATGATTGTACATGTGGTGTTGTGAGCATGTGATGTTGTGTAAATGTTGTACATGTAGTGTTGTGTGCATGTGGTGTTGTGTACATGTCGTGCATATGATGTTGTGTACATGTGGTGTCATGTACATGTCATGCATGAGGTACTATGTACATGTGGTTTGGTATTGTGTACATGTTATACAGGTGGTGCAGTGTACATGTGGCTTTGTGTACACCTTGTGCAGGTGGTGCAATGTAGATGTGATGTTGTTCACACATTGTGCAGGTGGTGCTTTGTACAGGTGGCATTATGTACATGTTGTAGATATGGTATTGGTCTACCTGTGGTATTGCGTGTGTGTCGTACGTGTTGGATTGTGAGTGTGCGATACTTTTTATGTGCATTGGGTAGTCATAGTATCATGACATGTGTATTCGTTATGTTGTACTTTGTGTACGTATATGTATTGTGTGGTGTTGTACATTGGGTATATATGTATTATGTTGTGTTATATTCTAGGTATATGTACATGTATTGTGTGGCATTGTACATCGAGTATAGATGGATGTATTATGTTGTACATCAGGTGTAGGTGTATGTATGTGTTATGTTGGACATTGGGTGTAGGTGTACATATCCGTTGTGTTGTACACTGGGTGTACATGTATGTATTGTGTGGTGATGTACACCAAGTGTAGGTGCATGCAGTGTGATATGTTGTACACTAGGTGTAGGTGTATGTGTTGTATGTCAGGTGTAGATGCATGTATTGCATGCTTTTTTATGTCGTCTCTGGTTATATGTGTGTTATGCAAACTATGTGCATGTGCACATGGTTGAGGAGAAGGCACTAAGTGTTTTTCGTGTGTGGAAACTGATTCAGAGTGCATATAGAGTAAGGAAAAAGCTAAAAGCTAAGGATTGTTTAAAGGATAAGTATCAGTATTTTGTTTTAGTTTTATTATGCATATGATTTGTGATTATGGTCTATGATGATTACATGTGATCTATGATTCTAGTTTATGATGGTTACATGCGATTTATGATTTTGATCTATGATGGTTGTGTTTTGAACTAACATGGTGTGATACGTTTATACATGATGATTTGGTCAAAGATGCTAGTTTTAATTGTTGTGCCAGGAAGCAAACAAAATTTCAAGTATACCTTGTTGATAGGATACCAATGAGGTATCATGTGAATTTATTTCAATTTATTTTAAATCTAATGGAAGTTATGTTCTTGGTACAGGAAGCACGAAAATGCCCGATTGGGTGGTTGAAATCAATTCCAAGAATTAGTATCAACAGTGAAAGAAACTAGAATAGGTAGTAGTATGTTGGTAAAACAATCAAGAGTAGGACCATTGTGGAACACTAGTACCCAATAGTGTCCATTTATTTCCATGAGAATTTTATGACCAGTATGATAGTTTTAAGGATGTGATATACCTTGGTTTTTGTATCTTCCAATGCGAGGAAGACTTGCGAGGGGATGGACTACCCAGAACGGGGGTGCCAACGATACTTGGAAGGTGTGTGACTGCACGGAAGGGGGTGACCGGATTTCCTGAGGGACTGTGTAGCAGAGAAGGGAAGGTCAGAGATATATTTGTTTTGCTCATTAGCATTGCCATATGGAATGAAATGCATGTTGGGAGTGTGCCCTAGAACAAATAGTCGGTTACTGTTCACTAAGAGGACAAGTGGCACTGGATTATAGCAGCAGACATTGGATGCCATTAGACTTTGATAGTGGATTATGGAATTCCTAGGAAGGAGGTGAATCCTAGTATTACTTTGAGGGTGGAGGTGCCAACCTCTAGATTCCCTTGTTGTGGATACATGCATCGTATCATTTTATTTTTTTGTTGAGAAAATGTGCATATACATATATGTATGTATTATTTTAAATATTTTATTCTGATGGGTTTATAAAGCTCCATAGGTAGTATGATTATTAGCTAGGTGAAGAAAATTAGTATGTGTGTATATCTGGTTATTATTGTAAATATTGTAATGAGTTGTGTTATAAAGTTCTAGTCAACAATATGTTTGTCATGTTTTAGAATATGGTCATTGTAAATACTGCACTGAATTATGTTATAAAGTTGCATGGGTTGTATGTTTTTCTTTTAGCAATCTTTTTGGTTATAGGTGACATTAAACACCGAGGACAGAGTTCCCCCAAGGGGGAGGGTTTTGTAAAAACCTTTGTTATATGTGTGTGTGTGTGTGTGTGTGTGTGTGTGTGTGTGTGTATAATACCACAATTTATGAGACATGTATTCCAAGCTAAATGGTGGGCAAAACATCCTAGTGGGTGTTCATTTGGTTTATTGCAGCTAAGGAAATTAGAAAAGGAAATGGCAAAGGCTTTGAAAAGGCATTAATTGGAATTCTATTTATGAGAATAATGGAAATTAGGAGAAAAGGAAGGTGAAAGGTTGCAGGTTTCATGTGAGGAGTAAAATGAAGAAAAATAATGGAAATTGAAGAAAATAGAGGCCTCATTAATAAAAAGGTTTCTGAGGATCAGTGGGAGGCTTGGTCAGCGTAACCTTTTGTCAGTTCAGTGTTGGAGATCTCTCATTATTTTCTCTCTCTCTCTCATACTCTTGTATACTTAGAGTTGTCTTGGAGCACTCTTAGAGAGTGCAACATAGTTGAAGTTTTGGAGCAAGAAGGCAAAGGAAGAGTAGTAAAGCACAAGAGGACATCGGGAACTGTGGTTACAACAAGTTTTTCTTGTAGGTACCGAGTTCCATGTATGTTTTCCTCACTAGTTTTGGCATGCATGGCACATGCATGTGGTTTCTCGGTTATGATCTATCACTGGGATGGAGGATTGCCTTCATTGAAAATGGATTTTCCTAGCCTTTCCATTTATGGATAGCCATGGAGATTGTGGGTTTATTTTCCTTGTTTGTTTTGGTTGGTTGTCATGTTTCCTTAGCTTGGGTTAAGTTATTAGTTCTTGGAATCCTTGGTTGGACAAATGCTTTGGAAGCACTATAAAAACTTCAACTGAGTTACTAGTCCTGGAAGACTTGTTTTGACAGATGCTCTCGAAGCCTTGTAACAACTTGGGTTTAGTTACTAGTCTTGGAAAACTTGGTTGGACAAATGCTTTAGAAGCCCTTGGTGGGTTGAGTTAGTAGTCTTGGAAGCCTTGGTTGGAAAAACGCTTTGGAATCCTAACGATAGATGTAGGTTGAGTTAATATTCCTGGAAACCTTAGTTGGAACAACCACTCTAGAAGCCCTAGAAGGCTTGGGTAGAGACAAATTTGATGATGGTTTTGTGATGTCTGACTGTGAGGTGGAATCACTATTTGATGGGTTGAGGTGGATAGCCTTTGGAAGCCCTAGATGGTTTTGGATTGATGTGTTCTATGAGATCCCACATTCATTCTTGCAATATGGAATGTGGGTGAATTGTTGAAGAGAGATTTGTCTCATCCATTCTACGATTGGGTGGAGCGTGGAATTCCCATCTCAGGTTTGGATTTTGCATCATGAATATGAGGTTATTTCACCTTGTATTTTTGTGAGTATTATACTGGTATATATGTGGATTATACGGCTATGATTTCCTTGGTATTTATGTTTATATTATGTTGGTTATCTATATGTTTTATGATAGTAGCTATGTATGGCTTTCATGATGCTTTTACTTGTAAATGGATGGAAAATGTATCTATGACCTAATTGATGAAACTGCAACTAATGTGTTGAGGCATAAATGCCTCATAATGAATATCAGATAAGTATGAGACCCTTATGCTCAGATATGTTATTTACACATGTAAATTGCATATTCATGATATATTTGATGAAATGCTTATGATGGCTAGTGGGGGTCCAACCAAGATCTTATTCAATTAAATATATTAGTATTGTTATTAGTTAAATAAAAAAAATTAATTAATAGTTATTAGGCAATGGGAATGATCAAAGATCATGCCCATTCACCAAGAGGCACCTAAAGGAGTATAAAGCCATGGGCCTCCCACAAATTATAATCAACTTCTATCTTTTCTAATAATAATAAATATAAATTTCCGAAATTTGTAAGTTGTTTGTACCATCTAGTATCAAAGCCTGTGGTCCTTTGGAAAGGTGTCCTTCTTTGTCATCACTATTCCTTCCATCTCATTGCTCCATTCATTGTCCCGATAGTCAGAAATCTACCTCCTTTCCATCATTTCCTATTCCTGTGTTTCCCATCTGTACCATCCAAGCAACGATTGGATTATTAGACAACAGAAACTTCGTCGTTCTGCTCGACAGCCGCAAACCCCTTCCTAGTTCTATCCCATGCTCTATTCATTGGTCATAGATGTCTCCCAACCATTGATGTTGTCTACAAATTGAAATATTCTAATCAAGATTCTAGACACGCTTGAGATCTTTTTTTCCCAAGACACAAAACACTACGTCGGCTCGACCTTGCCTAGCTGCAGCCCAAGCCACCATTTGTGCTTCCACCATTTTATTAAATACCTCAATATAGTCATACGATTTGATTATATACGTAACTTTAAATAAGTTATATAATAAAAAGTTATATATTCAATTTACTATATATATATATCTATAATATATATATATATATATAATATATATATATATATTATATATATATATATATATATATATATATTATATATATATATTATATTATATATATATATATATATATATATGTTACATAATTAAATTTAATTATTAAAAAAAATAGTTTGAATTAAAAGATGGCAGACAAATATATACCCCCACAAACACGTTTAATGTCGTCGATGACAATGGCTGATTTCAGAAAAAATTGATTGATCTTGAGAATAGGATTACTAGCCAATGCGATGATTTGAACTAAAAATTAGTCGATCTCGAGAGTAATGTTATTGAACATTCCGACTATATCAAGAAGCTTTAGGATACGACAAATCATATAGAACGACATCTTGGGCATAACCATATCAAATCCCAAATTAATCATAATCATAGAATATCAATGCTGAGAATTTTGTGTGTCAAGATGAATATTACACCCGAACAACTAATACAAGATGATGGAGGTAATCAACAGCAAAATTTATCAGATTCAACAAATTCAGAAGATTCTAATGAAAAAACAGAGTCTCCAAAAAAATCATCCATGCACCATCAAGGAAACAGTAATGCGATTTTTCAAATAAGCAGCTCTGGAATTCATTCACCAATCAATACCCTCTTTACGCTCCACCATTATCGAAGTATCAACGAAGAGAAAAAATCGAGCTACCCAAATTCGATGGTAACGAAAAAGGTAGTGTTGCATACCTGAATAACGCATAAGAATATTTCTATATTTACGATATTGGCAGTTGATAAGCCTCATCATTGGGTAAATTTATGGACCTTAATACACCTCCAAGATTATTAAAATAAACTCTTCTCATAATTCCTTACATATTTTAATTATATTTTGCTTAATGAGATGAGTAAAATTAAGATGCTAATGTTCATTGATTGCAGGTTTTTGAGAGAAAACCATTGAAATTTTGGGTAATTAAGGGCAAAAAATTGAATGAGACAAGGAGGAGAGATTATATAAGATAGCTCCTCCTCATTTAATCCTCACTCATTTGAATATTGCTCAATAAAATCATACTAGCTTGGAGTTGCATGTAGTCGAGTCATGGAGATCATTGGTAGCCGAACCAGTGATAATTAAGAGATAGTTCATCTTGAGTTTGGGAGCCAAGACTCCCTATATCTAAGGAAGTGATTTTAGACATCAATTGTATAAATAAGGAGGCCTAGAGTGTCATTAGGATGCATATTTTTTATGTAACAGCACTAAGCATTTTTGAGTTCACATTTTGTGGAAAAACATTATTATGTAATTTTTCTGATACGATAATGAGAATCAGAATTTCCTTGATGCAAAACTAAGTTAACTCAGAGGGCTGAATTTCTTGAATTAGGGCCGAACCCTAGTAGTAAAGGCTCCTCTTCTTTTACTTTTATGATTATGTAATTTCATAGATTAATGGTTGAATTGGTTTTAGCATTGTTTCATTGCAAGTAGTTGTGAATTTGATTAGTTTGCTTCCATTTGTGCATTGCTTTAGCAGTATCTTAGGAAGATAAAGGAATACCAAAAAGGTTGATAGCAGGTTAATTTGGCCTCACTCCCCCCTTCAGGCACCATGGTTTGAGGAAAGAACTCCTATGTAGCCCCAAAAACATAGAATTCTGATTTCTTATGGAATTTAGAGTTTTCTTCTACTTAGGCAAACATATTTTCAGTTTTCAAGGATAAGATTCAATTGTCTTTTCTGATATCTTCAACCTTGTATTAGATCTCATAGTGTTTCACATTATTCTGCAAGTATTTCCATGCATGAACTAGGCAACTACTAGTGAAATTTTGTTTTCTTAAGTTGATTGAAAATGTTTCTTGTTTGACATGATTCATGGATAAATTCCAGTGATTGATGTGGTGCAGGAGTTTCAATAGTGCATGAAGATATCATAACCAGAAACCCCAACCTAACCTCAACCATGCATGATCACCAAAAGCCACTAAGTCCCTCAACAAATTCATCATTCCATAAGAACAACTTTGCAAGTTTGTTGACCAAATCCAACCATCTCACAAACTCTATTTTGAACTCTGAAAAATACATAGCCACTCCCCTACCTTATTTATTCCATTATTCACCTTCCCTAAGCCCTATACCACCTTCCAAATCACTCCTATTTCTCTCGTTTGGATCTCGTAGGAGCATTAGGACATCCTATAGGATGACCTATAATGGCCTGTTTTGAGGCCGATTTGTGCAAAATAAAATCTTGAAGGATAGGAGAAGACCCCTACTTGTCTCCCAAGAAATTAAACCTTGCACCACCATATCTAACCCACCTACCATCTCTAACAGTGCTAGGAACCATGGAGATTGTGGGTTTATTTTCCTTGTTTGTTGTAAAATCCCTCATTAAAAATTCATGTAAAAAATATAAAACCATGGTCATGGGACACATAGTTGAAGCTAAGTGGTGGGAAACACATCTTAGTGGGTGTTCATTTGGTTTATTATGGTTAAGGAAATTGGCAAAGGCAATGGAAAAGGCTTTGGAAGGCATGAAGCATTAATTGGCATTTTATTTGTGAAAATAATGGAAATTAAGAGAAAAGGAAGGTGGAAATTCATAAGATTCTGTGAGGAGGAAAATGAAGGAAAATAATTGAAATTGAATAAAATAGAGGCCTTATTGATAAAAATCCTTCTGAGGATCAGTTGGTAGGTTGGTTAGTGTAATATTGGTCAGTTCAATTTTGGAGCTCTCTTCTATTCTCTCTATCTCATACTCTTGGATACTTAGAGTTTTCTTGGAGAACTCTTGGAGAGTGTGGCATACTTGGAGTTTTGGAGAAATAAGGAAAAGGAAGAGTAGGAAAGCACAATAGGACATTGGGATTAGTGCTACAACGAGTTTTGATTGTAGGTATTAAGTTTCATATATATTTTCCACACTATTTTTGGCATCCATGGCACATGCATGTGGTTTCTATGTCATGATATGTCACTGGCATCGAGGATTACCTAGATTGAGAGTGGATTTTCCTAGCCCTACCATTTCCTATATATCCATCGTGTTTTGGGTTTATTCTCTTTGTTTTCTGGTTGGTTCTAATGTTTCCTTAGCTTGGGTTGACTTACTAGTTTCTGGAAGCCCCGGTTAAACAAATACTCTAGAATCCCTATAACAACTTGGGTTGAGTTACTAATCCTAGAAGCCTTCGTTAGAAGAATTCCCTAGAATACCTTGGTGGGTTGAGTTACTAGCCTTGGAAGCTTTGGTTGGAAAAACACTCTATAGGCCCAATGACAACTGTGGGTTGAGTTACTAGTCCTGAAAGCCTTGGTTGGAACAAATGCTCTAGAGCCTTGGAAGGCTTGGGTAGACACCAATCTGATGATGGTTTTTATGATGTCCAACCTTGAGGTGGAATCCCTATTTGATGGGTTGAGGTGGATGGCCTTGGGAAGCCTTGTATGGTCTTTGATTGATGTGTTCTATGAGATCCCACATTCATTCATGGAAAAAGGCATGCGTGTGAATAGCTGAAGAGATAATTTGACTCAACCATTCTACGGTTGGGTGGAACGTGGTAGTTCCATTTCGGGTTGGCTTTTGCATCATGAATATGAGGTTATTTATCCTTGTTATATCATGAGTAATATTGTAGTTTATATGTGGATTATAGGGCTAATGTATCCTTGATATTTTGATTGGTATTATGCTAGTTATAAGCATGTCTTATGGTAGTAATGATGTATGGATTTCCTCATGTTTTGATTGCTAAATTAATGAGAAATGTATCTAAGGCCCAATGGATGCAATTGTAGCTAAATTGATAAGGAAGCAATGCTTCATAGCAATCTTAGATATGTATGAGGCCCCTATGCTCAGATATGTTATTTACACTTGTAGATTACATATTTGTGATATGTTTGACAAAATGGAAGTCATGGATAGTAGGGGTATAATGAAGGTTGTATTCAATTAATTGCATTAATACTATTATTTACATGATATATTATCCTTCTAAAGGTTTCATTAAATTTTGGGCAGTGCCCTGGGCTCTGGGCCTGAAAATGTGGCGTAAATCCTAAGGACGATGGCATAAAACTGAGAAATAGTCTCTTGACGTTGGCTTTCAGGTCTATGAGAGTGTGTAGAGGTTTCTAGATGTTGGCACTCCCATGGCATGAGAGTGTCCATAGGTTAAGAGGTTCAAACTCTTAGTGGGACCCAAGGGCTGGTTCACAGAAAGGTAGGGTTAGTTCATGAGGATCCTAATGTTGATTTTGAATGTATGTATGGTGTGTTTCCATCAGTTCCACTTCCTTAACGTGACTTAGGAGGTCAGATCATATCATAGTGCCCTCTAGTTGCATGTTTACCCCAACTGCCGGTTGCTTGGGTAGATGTGGGAGGAGGGTGTAACAGAGTGGTATCAGAGCATGGTTCATCCCAGCTAGCTGAGGGGTGAACCATGCTCTGATAACAATCTGTAACAACCTCCTCCCAAATCTAACCAAGAAACTGGCCAATTGGTGTAAAAACATGATGAGAGGCCACTATGATATGATTTGACCTCCTATGTCACGTTAAGGAAGTGGAACTGGCGGAAACAAACCATACATACATTCAACATTAGCATTAGGACACTCAGGAACCAATCGAACCTTTTTTCCAACCAACCCCTCAGTACCACTGAGTTTTTGAACCACTTGACCTCTGAACACTCTCATGCTACAGGCATGTTACTATCTAGGGAACTGAGGACACTCTGATAGACCTACAAGCTGGCGTCCAGGGACTATTTTTCTCAGTTATGTGCCAGTGTCCCCATGATTTAAGCCACATTTTCAGGCTGAGAGCCCAACTCATTGCCCACAATTGAATGACTGATCCAGGTGGATGTTGGTGGCAACAACATATCCCACTTGGACCCCCACAAATGTCTCTTTTAGTTTTTTAGTTTCCTTAATTGTAGCACAATTAACTATTTTTAGCAATTTTTCCAGTCCTGAACTTCCGGAGCGGCGTTGAGGCCCTAAATGATGTTTTTTGGGAAATCTAAGAGAAACATGTGCCTTTGGCCCCATGTTTCTCTTCCTAAAGTTGTATTCCTTGGATAAATATTTCAATGAGCTATGGTGCACGTCAAACGAAGAGTGTATGCCGAATTTATGACCCCGTGAAGTTGATGTACCAATTTACCCAGAGCGGGGCCCATAGTGTGGCACTTCATTTCCTAGGGTTAGGTCTTTGGATGTTTAGGGTTTTCAATTATTTCTCAACAATAAATAGGCATTTGTGCCTCATTGTAACACAATTTAGAGTCATGTAGCTGCCACATCTCTTCTCATAGATAAGCTACCATCACCCTAGTTGGTTTATTTCCATTTCTCTTTGTAAGCAAATTTCAGTTTTTTACATTAGCGAAATGAAGTATTATTTCTACTACATCTCTGTATTTATGGTTATATCGGTAATTTGTTGTCTTCCTATTTATATCTAGATCAGTGGTATCAAAGCGATCTGCTCTTTCTTTGTTTTTCTTTGCATCTCCCCAACGAGGTCAGGATATAAGGAGTTAGGGCTTGAACTAGTCGAACCTTTGCAAGACTAGCCCCATAAATCATTACGGCCTCCCATGGTGGATCAAAAGAAAGATGAGGGGGTAGGAGATCCTATCAAAATATTTCTCAAAGAAGCACTTGAGCAACAAAGGAACGTGATGATGCACAACTTTGCCCAGATCCTTCAGCGGCTACCCAGGGGTGATGCATCAACTTCCAAAAGCTACTTTGGAAATGCCACACCCTTTAAGGTACAAGTTAATTTTTAAATCCCCATATTCGAGGGTCAGATAGATGGAGGTGTCGTAGATAAATGGTTAAATCTGCTAGAGGGTTATTTTTTTGTTCATGATTTTTCCAGCCGGGAAAATATTACTTTCGCTCTTCTCCAAGTAGCCCCCCACATCAGGGACTGGTGGGAAACCTACTGTGAACAGAAGGATGAAAGTACGGGCTCACTATTTTCAGCCACACTAATTATGAATTCATTTCAGAATGCCATTAAGGAGAAATACTACCCTATCAAAAGCTACGAGGACAAATACATAAAGTGGACCACGCTGCAGTAGGGAAGGGACAAAGATGTACGGAGTTGACAAATATTTTTCATATCCTTTGCACACAGTTGGGTATCAAGGATCCTAAGCTGCATTTGGTACTCAAATACCACGACTGTCTACACAGATACATCCAGGATGATATGGAGTTCCTTAGCATCTCCAGGCTCAGTGTGGCGTACCCATACGATGTTAAAATCGAGAACAAGTTTTTAAGAAAAGAAGCGAAACTTTCAACTTGTGAATCCAAAGAACAAAGGACAAAGCCAAGGTGAGGTGACCCAAGGCAACCCATTGAAGCCACAAGAAAAGAACAACACCATGAAGTCAAAGAAGGACACAAGAAAGTGGTGTGAGTTCCATAAGAAACGCACTCACAACAAAAGTGAGTGTCATACCAAGCAGTCACTAGTGGCCGAGTTGAAGGCTTCCAAATCATATGCATGTTCTGACCCTGAGTCACAACCTAATAAGGGGAATGAAAAAGGGAATCAAATCATCGATGTGGAGCTCAACGCCACTGTTGCCACAACAAAGGTCCAAAAGAATGAGCCCGAACATCTAGAGGAGGGGGAGCATCTTTTCTACTCACAGATGTGGATGAAGGGTTTGTCACTGCAATTCATTATCGACAGTGGCAGCCAAAAGAACCTCATTTCAGCAGAGGTCGTGAAAAGGTTAGGCCTACTGACTACACCACACCTACAACCGTACAGTACGGTGGCTTCACCAAGGATGAGATCTCTGAGTCTGCCAGCAGTGTCATCTTCCCTACATCATCAAGCCCTGCACAGATGAGGAATTGTGTGATGTTGTACCTCTTGATGTTTGTGATGTACTATTAGGCCAACCATACTTATGGATGCAACATGCTATGTATGAGTCAAGGCCTTGTTCTATTATTATTTCTTTGGCTAATTCATTATACAAGATACCGGAAGTATCCCCACCTACCGCCACCTCTTTGATCGCTGCTAAGAAATGCAGCAAGCTCATCTCCCAAACCAGGAAATTCATTTTCTTTCTGGTTCGCTCCTAAAGTAATGGGAAGATCGTCACCACATCCATGACCCCCACAAAGGGTTCCTCCACACAGTAGTAGCAGCAAATGGATATAGTCATCTTCTCCTCACCCACAGAGGTAAAATTTCACTATCAGGTCAACCATTTGGCTGATCTGACTTCTAGAGAACCACTACCCAATGGGCCCATCTATCACCACTCCATTCTAGGAAATTCCAAATACAAGCAATGACATGATAAACATCAGGTGCCACATAAGTTTCAAGTGGGCAACAAAGTCTGGTTGCATCTACAGAAAGAACACCTTAGAAGATCCCATCAGAAGCTCAGACCACTCTGCTATGGTCCTTACACCAATACAAATGCCATGGGAAACAATTCTTTGGATTACAACATTCCCCCATTCCTTTTCTTGCACCAAGTGTTCTATGTGGACCACCCTCGAACATGCTTCTCACCATTACTGGACACATCACAGGTAGATGCATTGTATGAGGGGCAGTAGCGGAGGTATAATGCTCCATTCTTCACCCTCAACGGTCTCTGACTCCTCCTCCCCCCTGTCAAATCACTTCTCAGCTCATTATCCTGATACACGCAATGGCATAGGTAGCATTCACGTTTTTCACTCCCAGCCTTCACAAACCTGTCCATCAGCTACTACTCTCCCGTCCAGTTCTCAGCACTCCAATTATATAGCTCAATTCACATACCAATGCTCTCTAGATCTACTTGTTATCAAAGCTACCATAACAATCACATTTCAGGAGGAGCCTTACATCGCTGAAGGACATCCCACTCGCAAAATGGAGAAGAATGATATTGCTCAGGGTGAGCCTTCTACAATAGAACATAATCGAGAAAATCTAGAGAAGGAAGACACGGGTGAACTGCTAAAAGGCGAGGATGACCTCGATGCCTACAGGTGTCTAATTCTTGAAGAACACCCATCGACACTAAATGACAACTAAACCAACACGTGTCTTCAAGTCTCAGGTTCCCAACACCCAGTCCTATGGGTTTATTTCTGCATTTTTGAGCAAAATGGTTAGTTTTGAAGTTGTTTTCGAAAGAATATCACTCTATGCTCACATGCTGCTTTCCCGTGCGAGGGCAACAAATATATTTTGGATTGGACTGATCTGCCTCTTTTGTGCAGTGTTCATTTTTTTTTTGGTTGCAATATTCCATGAACCTTAGCTAAGAACTGCAAAGGCTAGTGCCTCCATGTATCATTTTGTTACAGTAATAGATTTTAGATATATTTGGAAAAAAACAACATAGGAAATGGTTATGTAGCTATGCACAGGAAATGAAAGCGCTTCATAGTTGTTGGCTCCTATGGTAAATCCACCTCACACTAGTTTTCATAATGATGTGGTTGTCTAGTATAGCAGGCAACTATAATAGCAACGATGAAGTAATTCTTTCTCTTCATCTTAGTCATGGTCAAGCTATAAAATAAGGTGACATGAATGAGCCTCACTGATGGGAACAAATTGAAGCTTCATTCTAGTCATATTTTCGCATAATGAACTTTAAAAATTTCCACACAAGGTTACATTAATATTGTTCACACTATTGTTTTTGGAAGCTAGCTTATCCTCTCTAACAACCCTGGTAAAAAATCCATGTAATAAAATTCAATAAAGGAAAAATAATAACCATGATCATGGGATAAGTATTCCAAGCTTAATGTGTGAAACAAGATCCTAGTGTGGGTGTTCATTTGCTTTATTGTGGCTATGGAAATTTCAAAAGGAAATGGCTTAGGCTTTGGAAAGGGAAAGTGGCATTTATTTTGTCTTTATTTATGAGAATAATGGAAATTAGGAGAAAAGGAATGTGAAAGGTCATATTTTTCATGTGAGGAAAATGAAGGAAAATAATGGAAAATTGAAGAAATTAGAGGACTCATTAATAAAATAGATTTTGAGGATCAGTTCATGGCTTTTCATAGTTCAGATTTGAATATCTCTTCTATTGTCTCTCTCTCTCTCATACTCTTGGACAATTAGATTTTTCTTGGAGCACTCTTGGAGGAGTGTGTGGTATACTTGGGATTTGGAGTGGTAAGGTGAGGGAAGAGTAGGAAATCACAAGAGTACATTGGAATCAACAACTACAGTGAGCTTTTCTTACAGGTACCAAGTTGTATATATTATTTCCTTACTAGTTTTGGCATGTATGGATTATGCGTGTGGTTTGTTGGTGATGATTTGTCATTGGAATTGAGGATTGTCTTGATTGAATTTTTTTCGTAGAATTTCCATTTCATGTAACTACCATGGTGTTGTTGGAGTCTTTCCATTTTTCTTTCTCATTGGTTCTCATGTTCCTTTGGCCACGGGTTGAGATATTAGTTCTTGGAGCCATGGTTGGAAGAATTCTCTAGAGCCCTGTAACAACTTGGGTTGAGTTATTATTCCTAGAGCCTTGGTTGGAAAAATGCTTTGGATCCCTTGGTGGGTTAAGTTAATAGTCCTGGAGCCTTGGTAGGACAAAAGATATGGAGTTGAACAACAACTGTTGGTCAAGTTACTAGTCTTGGAGCCTTTGTTGGAATAAACACTTTGGAGCCCTGAACAACTTATGTAGAGACCAATCTAGTGATGGATAGTGATGTTCAACCATGAGGTGGAATCATTGGTTCAGGGTTGAGGCAGTTTGGTCTATGGAACCCTTGGTTTCATTTTACGGATTTGTTCTATGAGTTCCCACATTCATGGTTGAAATATGGCACGAGGTTGATTGGCTAATGAGATATTTGGTTCAACCAATCTGTGTTCAGGTGGAACATTGAAATACTGAACCTGGTTGGCCCTTGCATTCATGAATAAGATCTCTCTTTCTCCCTGGTATTTTATGGGTAAATATACTTATTTATATGTGGCCTATATGGTTGTTATATCCTTCATATTTCTGTTGGTTATATGCTGATTACAAATGAGTTTTATGACAATGAAAATGCATGCCTCTAATTATGTTTTGGTTAATCGCTAAATGTAATGAAATTATTGTGATGAGGCATTAATACTTCTTAGTGATTCTCAAATAAGTATGAGACCCCTATGATTAGATCTGTTGTTTAAACTTGTAGAATGCATATTTGTGACATGTTTAATGAAATGTCTGTCATGGCTAGTAGGGGTCCATTCAATTCCTTGTACAAGTATTTGCATTTGTATCATTTTTTTTTATGTTACTTTTCATTTTTGGAAGTTTCATGCAATTCTCGGTAGTGGCTTGAGTCCTCACACTGAAAAGGTAGCACATAATCTAGAATCACTCACATAGAACTACTTGGAAAAGTTCCCAGTCACGTGCATGCCTTGCTGTGGGATTGACTAGAGGGTCCTAGTCACATTCATGCCCATGTCAAGGGTGTTATTGAGGCTTTAATGAAATAAAAAGTTAGTTTGTCTTAGGTTCTGGTCACATGGATGGGTTGGATGGCTAATGGGTGTTTTGTTGCATGTGTAGAAGTTTAGGTTGGTTGTTATCTGTTGATTCAGCTTCCTTAATTGTTACATAGGTAGTTGAATTATATCATACTAACGCTTCATCATATGTTTACCCTGGTTGGTAGATTACTTGGGTAGATGTGGGAGAAAGGTGTTGCAGAGTGGTATTAGAGCATGGTTTCATTCTCCTTGGATGATCTCTAGTTTCTGTTCCCCTTGGATCAAGGTGTTGTCGTATGTACATGTCATATGCATATAGGTCCTTGTGCTTGTTGTCTATGTGATTTTTGTGTATGCATCGCATTGGCCATTATTACAATGGAGTCGACATACAAAATTCAATGGCGTTGTGGTTGTATGTGGTCATCATGAGTGTATGTTAGTTATGAAGGTAACTACTTATATATCATTATGCATACATTGATGTGGTTGTAGTTGACATGCATGAAGTCATAACATGTGGTTGGTATGGTCATGCATTGATAGCTAGATAATGATTGAAACAATGAAAAAATGTTGATATGAGTATGTTCATACACACAAACACACAAACATACACGCACACACACATATTGCATTAATTTGGTTGGTCTTGCAGACGAGGTGTTATCACTCCAAAATTTCCCTAGGGTTGTTATGTTGTGTTTAAAGAAATGATAGAGGTAACCACAAACCTACTTTTGAGATTAGGATCTAGCATTCCTAACGCTCAGAGATGGCTCTCTCTTAATTATTTAACTTTGTTGAGTTAATTGATTTTAGGCTAGTTATGTAAGCTTGATTTGGTTTTGATTTGATTTGTTGGTAGAATTACTAGCTTAGATGGATAGAAGACTATCTATTTTCCATTGGGCTATGGTGTCAATGTGTCAAGAAAATAGGACTAAATAATTTTCTAAAGGAAGTGTGCACAGGGCAAGGTAGCTGAGAAAACTAAATCTTTTAGGCTGAAGGGTGAAGTGGTTTTCAATCAGGATCAAGGAGTAGTTAAGGATTCCTCAAACTAGATAATGAGGGAAATGAAAGAGGTCAATTGAAACTAGGGAGCAATGAAGAATTCCCTACTCTAGATATCAGAAGAAAACCTCAAAATGAATAAGTGTTCAAGACGGAGTGTACTTAAACAAATTCTATAATAATATTCCAGTTACTACGTACAACTTTGGAAAACATACAAGTTTATGGAATACTTAAAAAACAATACAATTTGAACAATTGAAAGATACTTCATTGAAGTTTCCTAGCACATGAATCCTGTAATGCAATGCCTTTATTACTTGTCTAGTCTGTTGACTTGAAAATGGTACAATAAACCCTCAGGTTGTAGATGAGTTCCACTATATAAATGTTAGTAAATCCACACTCAATACTTCGAATTGTGAAGTATTTATACAAAAATTATTACAAAATATCCTAAAACTGAATTAGGAATTATTCAAGGAAAATGAAATAACTTCATGCAAGAAGATAGAGACAATTATCTAACCGATGCAAGTTGTCCCTATTTATTTGGCTTTTTTGTTTGCTTTCATTGATATTTTTATGCTTTATCCCTTTTGTTGTTTTGCTTTATGATGGCTATCCCTTTACTCTACCTTTGACTTTTAAACTCTGTATTTCATATGATACTCTTTAACTTAACTGATCTAATACTCTTTACTGTTTTACCTTGACTACTCTTGAATGCTCTATTTTCATTGTTTTACCTTTCATTTTCACAGTAAATCATTCAACTTTTCCCAAGACTCTACATCTGGTAAATTAGTATTTACCATTCTTCTGAAGATTTCATCAGCCTCTGTGTATTTTGAAAATGTAGGTTTGTTGATAAAGAGATATTTTACCTCATACTGGAGGTAAAAGAGATTCTCAAAAGTCTGATAGAGCACTTTACCTATTGGAATTCCTTTCATGGTTGAATTGTTTGCTTGTTCCTTTTCCACTTCTATGATTTTCTTATCATAGTCTTCATGCCTCATCAACTTGTCATTAATTACCAAAGGATTTGGCATGCCATTCTCCCTCAAAATATCAAATTTCAACATAAATCAGGTTATTTCCAACTCCGTGTTTTGACACTTGTCTTCAAGTTGTACCATCAAGTTCCTCTTGGTGATTACTTTCTTTAGTTATAGAATTGTTTCAATCCTGTCACTTATGCCAATCTCTTCCAATTCCTATTTTTTCTTGGAATTAATAAACTTAATGATTTCAATGGCCTCCTCTGCCTTATTACCAAGTTCGTCCTTAACTTTTTGAATAGCTTCAGTTGCTTCCTTAATTAAATCCTTCTGCTCAAAGATAACATGGATGGATGGCCAAATATCATTAAAAAAGTTAATGATATTGGCCCACAACTGTTGTTTTGCTTGTGCAAGTGGTTATTTCAATGTCAATTCTTTCTCTAACTTATGTATTCTCTTAGTCAATCTATTTGACTTCTGTGTTTCATTTTATGCATGATTTGTGTCGACTTCTTTTTATCTTCTAGAATTTTCATTTGATATTTAAGTCTATTTATTTCAATTGTTTGGATGGACATATCCTGCATATGTTTGATTAATTTGCCTATTTCATCACTAGGATGAGCTTCAACTATAGATGATTCTATAACTGATGTAGTTGTTGATGTAGTGGGAAGTGTTGTAGCTGCTGGAATTGCTCTGGCCACTGAAGCTACTAAAGTAGAAGGAACTGTCATAGTAACTGTAGGAATAGCAATGACTGGGATTGATTCCATAGTGTCCTTTTTCTCCTGCACTAACTTATCTATCTTGTTTTCCATTTCTGTTAATTGAGAAGTTAACTAAATAATGAAGTTCATCATCTTATATTTTTGGTTTTGATTCTCTAGAACTTCCTTGGTTTGTGGATGTTAAGTAGGAGGCAATTTTAGCTAGTTCTTCAATGTAGCAATGTCTGCATTCTTTTTCTTAATGAGTTATTTTGCACCTTTGACATTCTTTGGATCATGTCCCACTTCAACAACCAAATCTTCAGGGGATCTAATTTTGTTATCTTTAGCTTGTGAGGATGCCTTCTTTAGTTTTAACTGTGATTTGATTTTGTCTAGAGAATTTTGTAGTTTTTGTGCACTCATAGTTTTGTTGGTCATAGTTGAGTATAGCATTTCTCCATCTTACTTATGAAATTCTATTTAGTCTATAGGATGAACATCACTGGCAGGAATCTCATGGTCTATCTTTTTGTAATTTTTTGATGACTTAGGATGTTGTAC
>APFE031315030.1:13381-39509 GCA_000404065.3 Pinus taeda | reverse complement strand
TTTAAATATTGTTAATAAATTTGATTTAAAACATAATAATAAATACTAATATAATATTGTTATTCTCGTGATATAATCATATAAATTTTATTGTACTTATCTTATAAATCCCAAATTATTAAATTTTATTAATAAATAATAGTATGGTTATTTTAATGTTATTAGTAAATTTAAATATTATTTTTTAAGATTGGTAGCTCCTCTATATTCATTCATTTGCAAAACTAGGTTACAACCATGAAAGATGTTCGGTGGCCTAAACCTGCCTAGAAGGGAAACTAGGTCTGTTGGCCACCAAAACACACTGTAAGCCATCCAAAATCTTAAATTCTTAAGACTGTCACACAAGGCCTTATAGCCCTGAATGTATAACCAACAATTTTTGTCTACTCAGCTACAATATCTAGTACTAGTCAACATATACAACATGAAGAAAACACATCCAAAACTAAACTGAAATAGCATCTAGTCCTCAGAGGACTCCACAAGAGCTGGGTCCTTTGCATTGGACCTTAGAAGTTCTGACTGTGGGAGGCACAAAATGTGTTTCTCTATACATCCGACATGCATGTTCTTCCATTGATTCTGTAATTGAATCAACTGAATTTCCTGGAAGCCAGGATCGATTTACCAGCATCAACCGGTAAGGTTGTAATATCCCTCCATTGCAATAAAACCACTCTGGTTAGACCGAGTTGGGTTAGAAAGAATGACGGAAAATCCAAAGAAGAATATTTCATTAATTATGTAAATGTTTTTTTATTAATAAATAAATATATGAGATATATGTACTTGGGAACGAGACACCCAGAAAGGAGATTCTTGCCAAAAAAATAATAATAAAGATAAATCTCATTTATTAATGAGATTATTTCATGATAAGTAATCTAGAATAAATTATATATAAGCTTAATGGATGGGAGAGAAAGCTCCATTAAGTTTCTTAGGTGGAGAGATATACTAAGCTTAGAATAGCATAAAAGCACTGTGGTAGAGAAAGGCAGGCTTTTATGGAAAAGCCTAAGAAAGTAGATAAAAAGATAGACAAAAGTGGGACTCCGCTAAAAGAAACCTCATCATGAAAGAAGTGAATTAAATACCAATTGAAGGGATCAATAAGAGGTTGTTGAATCCTTGACACAATCACTCTGAGATCGGGGGTGGAATGGAGGAAGTTTTTTCTTCATTGGGTTGATCTGATAATCACCCTATGAGTGACCTCAGTTTGAAGATTTATTAAACAAAAGGTATTACAGACTCATGTGCTGGTGTGTGTTTTGTGTTATTGAAACAACGGATTGATCAGATTTCCAATACACAGACATTTAAATGGAAAGACAACAGAGAAATACAGTAAGCAACACTAAGACACAAACAATTTTTAATAAGGAGTTCACCCTATTCTCTAGGGCTACGTCTCCGGTCCAACTTCAGTGGTGGCCTTGTTTTATTGTGTCTTACAGCAGAGAAATTACAATATAGGGACTTAATTTGAGTTCTCCTGAAGTAGATTTTGCTTGGAGGGGTGGTTCTTGGATTCCCCAAGCCACTAGGAGTACACAAACTCTTGTTCTTCCTACCAGCTCTATGACCTTTGGTCTATGGTGGAAAGATCCAACTGTGATGCTCAATTCAGACAGATTCTTCTATGGGAAGGCTTGAATCTTCAAGCTCTCTAGTGCTCGATGCTGCATGTGGTGAGCTCGGCCCTCTGTCTCCTCTGCTCGGCTTTATTGTTCTTTGTGTTCAGTCCTCCTCTCAGGGTTCACTGTTCACTGTCTCTCTGGTCGCTTGGACTCCTCTCCAAATCCTCCTCTTCTTCGATTGTCTTTATTCATGGCTTTAACCATTCGATCCCTATGCCTATTCGGTTCCTCTCCCACCTGCGTTGATTTCCCTTTTGCAGCTACACTCGGAGTTCGTTGTTCGACGTTAGCATGAATGCTCGAGAGGTGCCACGTGTCCCCATCGGAATAGCACCAGTCTGCTCGTCGATTCATTTCTTCGGTTATGTCGTGGATACGTTCTTTCTCCACCATGGTGGTCAAATAGATTCCAAATCCCTTTAAATCGTGGCTTATTTCCCTGTCGATTCTGCTTCTTTCTATAAGGCGCAATCTCAGTCGTCTGATCTGGGCTCCTCCAGATCCAACGTCATACGCACATCGAGCATGGTTGACTTGCTCGACCGTTAGCACGCGATCATGGAAGTTTTTCTCTAACCTCCGCTGCCATGCATCGATCGCTGAGTGGGATCACTCCGCTCCTATCCAAAACCTCTTACCGTTCAAGGGAACCCCCGATCAAAACCACCAGTTTCCAAGGCGCGAGTCCCGCCTTTGCACTTTAGCGCTTTTCATTTCTCCACTCACGGTTCTCTGGCTCCCAACGTGACCAAGTTCTTAAGGATTTTCCATTTTAGCCTTTTTTTCCTAAGCGCTAATCGCACATCAAAATCACCTCCTTTTCCCGATTTGGGGCTCCCAGAGGTTGTTTTGATCTCTTGCACAATCTCCATGGGCCTTGGTCAGCGTGCTAAGACCGAGGTCCTCGTCATTCCATGTGGATGGCCATTGCCACTGGTTCAAGGCATTTTTTTATCGTTGTTTCAACATTTTTAAGGATTTGTTCAACTCGATATACTCAAGGTTCTTCGCCAGTCATTTATGGATCCGATTCAGATCACGGCCTCCCTACTGAAAAATCTTTTGGACCACCAAAAATTGGTTTTCTTCAAGCATCGACTAAGTGAGGAAACTGTTGTCTCACTTGTCCAATCTGAATCCACTTCGCACTGCTCGGCTTCGAACCTTTAAGCCCAATCATGAGGTATTCCACCTGTCCATTGCGCGTCGTCCTCACCTTCCTGTCCAGCACTGTGTCTTCCTGTAACTCACTAAGGTATTCAGGTAGCAGGTCATCAACAGAAGGTAATTGACTCTGCTCTTCAGGGTTCTCAATCATTAAAGGTTCAAACAACCTCAAGAAATCTACATTTATGACTGAGTAGATGTGCATGTAAGCTGGCAGATCAAGGCAAAAGGCATTCTCACCAATCTTCTCAAGTATCCTAAAGGGTCCATACCTGATAGGTTTTAGCTTTTTACCTTCACCTTGCATTTTGTCCTTACTGATATACAGCTAGACTTGGTCTCCGACTTGAAAATTATGCTCCATCTGATGCTTATCATGCCTAGCCTTGTACTTGGCCTGGCTCTTTTCCAGTTGTTCCTGTACTGCCTAGTGGATCTCCTAGATCTGTTCAATGAACCTAGTTGCCATGTCCACATCATTGTGTCTATCAACCATGTTATCTTTACCAAAGACAAAATCCAAAGGAGACATCTGATTATTGATGACTATACTATATTTACTTGGGTGTATTTCCTCAAGAAGAAAAGCAATACTTTTGAATACCTCAAGCAATTCAGAAATATGGTTGAAAAGTAGACAGGTAAATGGAAAATGCTTTTATAACTAGTATGATGCATGTTGTTGAACCCTCTAGTTATAAAGAAGCTAGTCAATATAGTGAATGGAGTGCTGCTATGGAAGAGGAATATGAATCAATTCTCGAAAACAAAACTTGCGATTTAGTTAAATTATTTTAAGGCAAACAACCCATAGGATGCAAATGGTTGTATAAGCCTAAATTTAAAGCAGATGGGAGCATAGATAAGTATAAACTAGGCTAGTTGCAAAGGATATTCATAGCAGTAAGGCATAGATTATGATGAAACATTTGCCCCTGTAGCTAAATTAAACACAATCAGAATGATAATTGCTTTAGCTACCAAACACCATTGGATGATTCACTAGCTAGATGTCAAATTTGCATTTTTAAATGGGGATTTAAAAGAAGAAGTCTACTTAGTGTAGCTTGAGGGGTTTTCCAAATAGGGTGAATAAAATTTAGTTTGCAGGTTGAAGAAAGTGATGCATGGACTAAAACAGGCACCTAGGTCACGATATGACAAAATTGATTCATTTTTCCCACAGCATGGCTATAAAAGAAGCAAAAATTACCCTAATCTTTATACCGTGTTTGATAAAGAGGGAAGGATTGTTTTGATTTATTTATATGTAGATGATCTAATCATTATAGGGAATGTTGATAATCTCATTAAAGAAATCAAGGATATGTCACGAGTCTTTGAGATGAAAGACCTTGGAGAGCTACATTACTATTTGGGTATGGAAATCTGATGGATTCTGGACAGACTTTTCTGTCACGGAGTAAGTATGTGAAGAGCGTACTGGAAAATTTCAGAATTGATCAGTGAAAAGCTGCAACAATTCCTTTACAGCATAATTTAAAACTTTAGAATGATGATGGATCTAAGGAGGCAGGTGCGACTTTGCATAGACAGCTGGTTGGGAGTCTAATCTACTTGACTACAACTAGGCCTGATTTGGCTTATGAAGCTAGTTCATTGAGCCAATTTATGTCAAAGCCCCTTAAGAGCCATTGGGTTGTAGCAAAAGGTGTTTTAAGGTATCTCCATGGAACCTTATATTTTGGTATTGTTTATAATGATTCATGTGATGTTAGATTGACAGGTTTTTCAGACTCCAATTGGGCTGGAAATGTAGATGACAGACGATCCATAACATGCTATGCATTCAGCATTAGATCTAGGGTCATTAGGTGGAGTAGCAAAAAATAGAACACAGTGTCCTTATCTTACAGAAGTTGAATATCAAGCTATGTGTGCAGCGACATGTCAAGTAGTTTGGTTGAGGAGACTTCTCATTGATGCTCGAGAAGATCAAAAGGTTGCAACAGTGATCAAATGTGACAACCAGAGCTCCATCAAACTTGGAAATAGCCCATTATTCCATAACACAAAGCATATCGATACACAATTTCATTTTTGAAGGGAGAAAGTTTGGTCAAAAGAAATCCATATTGAATATTGTAATAGTTGTGAGAATGTTGCTAATAGTTTTACCAAGCCTCTTGGTAGAATCAAATTTGAGTTGTTTAGGGAAGTGTTAGGAATATCTATGAGTCCATTTATCCATTAAGGGGGAGTGTTGAGATTAATGTAGAATTGGCTTAATAGAGAAACAGCTCAAACCGAACCCTAGATTAGGATTATGTTCCTATTTTCTAGGATTCCGTTCAAATTTCCTAAATGTGTGTTTGGTGTATATATCTCTCATGTAATCAATTGTAAGGCAGAGTATCTTCTATATAGGTAGTCTTACAGGTGGTGTTTCACACCTGTAAGCTTCTTAGATTTGAATTAATAAAGTTTGATTCATATTTTGACACGTGGGACCCTGCAGAGGAATTGTTATTAGTGGTTGATTGTTATTAACATAGGCTAATAATGGTTAACTTTTATTAACTCTTATGTTAGAAGCTTAAACTATGAGTAATGGGGTGAGGTGTAATACTTATCAATGTTAGAGATCTCACTAGTCATTATGGGAAAAATCAGATATATATACTGAGTTGAATAATTACATCGCGAGGAAAAATACATACTTATATATTTGTTAGAAACATGGAAAATTTTCGAGTCCTAGTAATTGTAATCATTCCCTATATGCACAATATTTTCTAGGGTTATACTATAAATATTTTCATCTCAAATGCATCTACATTTTCAGTAGTAAATTAATCAAAATTAGGAGCTATCAGTATTTTACTGTGAATTGGGTTACATGCGTAAACATATATACAGGTTATGTGAACTATATGATTGGATATCTTCTATGATTGATTACCAACTCACCCTGCCACACCTGCATGGTTGGCTTGGTTCTTACTAACAATTTAGGATTTGTAAATTGATATATTTTTCTTGATTTCAAGGTTGATAGGATATATAAATTTTGGTTAAATGGTGTGAATAGTCTATAAAAATTATTTTTAAAGGAAAATCTTGTGGAATTTAGCATGTAATATGGATATATGGTAAGAAATAAAGATTTTAGAATTTAGAAGCAGGAGGTAGCAATTCTGATAATTAGATTGAATTCAAGATTTCACTGTGGGGTTAGAGTTTATAGCTCACATTATGTTTGGATGATGGCCAAGTAGAGCAATAAGGCTTGCTAGGTTTGAACCCTACACGAGCTTGAAAAACGATCCTGTGCAATGCAAAGA
Source organism: Pinus taeda (assembly GCA_000404065.3). Taxonomy (NCBI): domain Eukaryota; kingdom Viridiplantae; phylum Streptophyta; class Pinopsida; order Pinales; family Pinaceae; genus Pinus; species Pinus taeda. Next base: position 33,391 of record APFE031315030.1, on the reverse strand, counting down.
ATAGTCCCAAAAATACTTATTAGACATAGTGGAGTACATTAGGGCTCAACTCAGTACTCTTTCTGTAATTGACAGATTATTGACATGTCACTTTTAGAGGGTAGTAGAGCAGAGTAAGTTAATTAAATAAAGCCCAGCAAGGGATGGGAGAAGGAGATTAACTCACATCAACAACAATTACATTGTAAAGCTCTAAAATAATCACAAGCACTTTCATATTTACTGCTATGGAAGCTAACTTAGTCCTTTGAACATTCAATTGAAACTAACTACAGGAAAGGAATTTCACGTTCATGGTTATGCAAACATAAATCTGATTATAAATGTAAATATTGAAGTAAACATTGTAAACCATACCATAGATTAATGTGTATGATTTAAATCTAGCTTTTACCAATCAGCAGTAGGTTCTACTGAAAAATATTCTTCTTACAAATGAGTCGTAAATTAATTCCACTGATCCACTTGTAAATATAACCATACAAAAATCCCAGTAGCATTCTGATGGGGATGTGATTCTAAATAGGACTATAATAATAAGTACATCTTATAATTAGATGCACATAATCATTACTCTCTACCCATTCACATCTTCTCGCATAGAGAAATGACATTCACTAGAACTATAATTGTAAGCTTGTATTGGTACACCAAGAAGTGAACTAAAAGATCAATTCTAAAAGTAAGACAATAAAATGTTCATACTCAAACATAGAAAAAACATTAAATAAATTTTGAAGTTAACTCATCTTTGAGTATTATCCCAACCATGTGTAACTAATTTTTAAACATCCCTCGCTATTTTTTATTATGGTTAATGGTTCTTTGACTATGGTTGACCACGGTTTTGCATGTTCACCCTTTTTAAACACCATTGACTATGAATGACTATATTTAACAATTATTTGTCTATGGTTTACCATGTTTGACTATAGTTGGCTATGTTCACCATGTTTAAACATGGCTAATTATGTTTCTACTATGAGTGGGAGTGGTTAACTATTGTATGGCTATGGTACTTGACCATGTTTTCAATATGGTTAATTGTGGTTGACTATAGCTGAGCATGGTTTTATTATATGGTTCTTTGACTATGGTTGACCACGGATTTCCATGTCCACCCTTTTTAAACATCATTGACTATGAATGACTATGTTTAACAATTATTTGACTGTGGTTTACCATGCTTGACTATAGTTGTCCATGTTCACCATGTTTAAACATGGCTAACTATGTTTCTACTATGTGTCGGTGTGGTTATCTATTGTATGGTTATCAATCCCAGAGCATAGACCCTTTCATAGCTGGAATCATTCAGGTACAAAAAATGGGTGAGGAACCAGAGAGCATAGATATGGAAGGAATAGACATCTTACAACTAGAAATAGCCTCCAAAAAAAGGGACTGTGACAAAATCTCTGAACTACAGCTAAGCAAACTGGAAGTGGTCATTTCAAAAGCATACTAGCAAAGACAACTTGGCATTCACCCAGGAAGCCATTGGGATGGTGGGCTTATGACAAAAGATTTCAAAAAAAGAGGACGGAAAACGGAGCTCCAGTGAACTATAGAAGTTGGGAAAATCCTAGTAGATTCAGGAAGGTATTCAAAACTGACGAAGTACTACAAAACTTCCACAAATGTTGAATAATGAAGCTCATCTCATGGAATTTAAGAGGGATAAATGGCCCAGGAATACTTAGAATCCTGAAAAACATGATAAAGGTGGAAAAGCCACAAATTTGTTTTCTGCAAGAAACTAAATGTAACAGTAGCACTTTAGAAAGCGTCCTTTCTAAATCTTGGACGGGCTGTCAAATAGTAGTGGTGGATGCTTCAGAAGCCTCGGGAGGGCTAGCCATTGCATGGGACTCGGAAGTGATATCCCTCTCAGACTTTCATGCCTCTCACCACTTCATTCAAGCCACTTTTCATCTTTTAGGTACTAATATACATGGGCTCCTTTCCAATGTCTATTTCCCACAGGACGCAAGGAAAAGGGCAGATCTACTCAATACAATAGAAGCCTTGAACAACCACAGAATGTATCCTCTATGGATCATTGGAGGAGACTTCAACATGATCACCAAGATGGAGGAAAATCTAGGCGGAAGAAATAGGTTGGAACAGGAAACCAATCACTCCAAAGACTTCATCCACAATCCCTCTCTTATTGACCTGCAATTTTGCAATGGCAAATATACATGGAGTAACAGAAGAGCGGGAAAGCACCAAATTTCCTCTAAACTTGATAGGTTCCTCAAATTAGACAACTCGATCCAGATAGGAGGGGATATAACAGTGATAATCCTTCCCCACTCAGGCTCAGATCACTGGCCAATCTCCCTGCAGTGGCAACGACCGGCAAATATCACAGGGCGACATTTTCGCTTTGAAGAATTCTGGTTCACCCATCCGGACTTCAAGGACTTCATCAAGTCCACATGGAAATCCTTTACACCGCCAGAGGGATCCAAAATGTTTCAATTCCAGCAGAAATTAAAAAATCTCAAGTACCATTTAAAGCGTTGGAATGTGGAGACCTTTGGAAATATCTTCAAAGCGCAACAAAACCTAATGACAAACTTGGAAAAAATTCATCATTATATAACCATAGAAGGTCACACGGAAGTAACTGTGGAGGAAGAGCAAAGCATCCACAAACAACTAGAAGAAAGAAGGAAGCAGGAGGAGATACTATGGAAGCAGAAATCCAGAATCAGATGACTAAAAGAGGGAGAGCTGAATACTAAGTTCTTTCACCGAACAACGGTACAACGGAGAATGCACAATAATATTCCTTTCCTCCAGAAGCAAGGGGAGGCACGAATAGAACAACATGAGGAAATTGAGAAAGAATTTCTAACTCACTTCAAGGAGGTTCACCAAGAGCCAAATATGGACAAAGGACCAGCTATAGACAGAATCATCCAAAATGTGCCAAAACTTATAAATGAGGAACACAATGAACTTCTTCTTCAACCTACTCTAACCCAGGAGGTGGATACGACCATGTCTCAACTCAAAGAAGGCAAAGCTCCAGGACCAGATGGCTTTACTACAACCCTTTTTCATTCTTTCTAGGACATGATCAAACTTGAGGTCTGGGAGGTGGTGGAGGAATCAAGAGCTCTTCACTGGCTGCTACCGTCTCTCAATTCTACCTTCATAGCTCTTATCCCTAAAGAGGAGGAGTCCATAGAGCCTAATAAGTTTCGACCAATTGCTCTATGTAATGTCATTTACAAGGTGATCTCTAAGGTAATAGCCAACAGGTTAAAACCCCTCCTACCTCTGCTCATCTCTCTGGAACAACCGGGGTATGTTGAAGGAAGACAGATCTTGGATGGCATAATCCTCACGCACGAGATTATTCACTCTCTCAAGCAAACTAGACAGGCAGGTATGATTCTAAAGTTGGATCTTTCTAAGGCTTTTGACAAGCTCAACTGGTCCTATATATAAAAAATTCTTAAAGCTTTTGGCTTTTCTCACATGTGGATTCGATGGATTATGAGTCTTTTAACTTCTTCCTTTTTTTCTATTCTTGTGAATGGCTACCCGTCTCAACCCTTCAGGCCCTCTCAAGGAGTCAGGCAGGGCGATCCCCTCTCCCCCTTCCTCTTTATCCTGATGGTTGAAGGACTGGGTCGTCACATCAAGCACTCCCATCTCACTCATCAGCTCAAAGGCCTTTCCATTCACAACTCCCCTACTATAACTCACCAACAGTTTGTTGATGACAACATGCTCTTCGGTTATCCTTCTGTACAGGAAGCCACCTGCTTCAAATCTCTGCTCAATGACTTCTCTGAGGCCTCAGGTAATAGTATCAACAACTCCAAATCACAAATCTTCTTCTTCCATACCCAGCCAGTTGTCAAGCTTGCTATAGCAAGAATTTTGGGTTTCCCCATCACCACCCTTCCATCCAATTACCTTGGAACCCCCCTATACCTTCTACCATTAAGCACTCTGCCTGGCGTAGGCTCATTGAAAAGCTTGAAATGCGTCTAAACCTCTGGACATATAGATCCCTGAACATGGCCAGTCATGTGGTGCTCATAAAAGCAATACTACAGGCAATGTCGCTTTACTTATTCTCAATCTTGGCATCCCCCAAATGGGTCATAAAACGAATAAGAGACTTACAGAGAGGTTTCCTCTAGGGGAACTCAACCACAAACCGTAAATGGGCACTGGTAAAATGGACCACTGTTTGTACGACCAAGGAAAAATGAGGTATTGGTCTGAGAGACCCCAATCATAGTAATGCAATCATGAGTGCCAAAATGTGGTGGAAATGGCTCTCTTCACCTCAAAAACCTTGGGCTACCATCTGGACTGCCAAGTATCCCAACCATAGGCCATAGGAGGAACTCATAAGATGCAACCCCACTATCCATGGTTCTCTGATATGGAATGCAACCAAACAACAATTTCAGTTAATTCAACAGCATAGTTTCTGGGAAGTTCGCAATGGTCGAACCACGCGATTCTGGACGGACGCCTGGAATGAACTGCCAAAGCTTAATGGAATCCTACATATTCCTCCCAACTTCATCGAAGCGGCCCAACAATAGAATAAGATATGGGAGTATTGGGATCAAGAACAAGAGCAAGGATTCCGAAAGTGGAAACAAGGTATCTAGCTTACAAGAAACGTGGAACATCCATTCACAAAAAATTGGAAAAGGAGCTAAGCAAAAGAAGCATTCGATACTCAAAAGATAGAGACATTCTAAGATGGGGTTATCGGCCTAAAGGAGATTTCACCACTTCAAAGGCTTATAAAATCATAAGCACAGACCCAACCCCCCAGACCCAATATGGACCAAAATTTGGGGGTTTGGCTCATGGCCTAAAGTTTCTCTTTTTTTATGGCTAGTTGGACACAAAATTTTTTTAACTTGGGACAAACTCCGAAGGAGAAACTATCATGGCCCCTCCATATGTGTTAACTGCAAATCTCAAGAGGAAACCACTCAACACCTATTGGACGCATGCCCTTGGCCATCCAAATATGGGAGAAGGAAAGTTTCACGAGTCAAAGAAACTGTAGGCTTCCAGATGATATAACAAACAACCTAAGACACTGGCCAATGAATCCGTATAAATGTGAGATTCTCAATCAATTATGGTGCATTCTTCCTGGGTTGCTTCTATGGAACATATGGAAAGAACGAAACAAAAGAATATTCAAAGATCAGTATTCCTCGATTGGCATTATCTGGCACAAGGTCTGTGGGAATCTAGAAGAAACCTTGCAGCTTAAATCCTGGAACACAGAAGACCTTCCAACTCTAGACAACGAGAAAGCCATTTGGGAAAACTTGAATTTACAACTTCCCCAGAAGTCCCATAACAATATCCAGCACAATGGAAACAGTACCAACAAGGTCTCCTGGATGGCCCCACTTGAGCATTCCTTCAAACTCAATTTTTATGGAGCCTCAAAAGGCAATCCTGGGATAGTTGGATATGGGGGAATATTCAGAAACCATGAGGGAAAGCTTCTTCAAATCTACTATAGAAACATCGGATGGGACACAAACAACTCGGCTGAGTTGGAAGGTCTTTGGCAAGGTCTCACTCTTTCCCAGCGTAACAACTTCAGCCCCCTGGAGGTAGAAGGAGACTCTCAAATCCTAATTAACGTGGCAAAGCATCTCCTAAATGGCTCTCATGCAAAGTAAATTGCCACGATCTAGAGGCTTGAAGTGAGACTGGAAGCGATGGAGCAAGAACTACTTAATAACAGAGCCATCACCTTCAATCACATAAGAAGAGAAGACAACAAGGTAGCAGATTTTATGGCCAACATTGGCGTGGAAAGTGAGTCTACTCTACAAGTAGGAACTCTAGACATACTAAAAAATCATGCACAAGCTCAGGAATGCAATCACCTAGTCCAAAATGACACCACCCCCCCGGATGCGGGTGCATACTACCGTGTTTAAGTTGATGGGACGGGGGTATAACGGAAGCCACATGCTTGCCATGCGCGGAGGCAACTTGGAAGGCGGTGGCGAAGGACACCCCTGAAGGGCAAGGTTAAAGGTTATGGGATGGTAGCCAAGGAGAATTTACACTCCGACCTCCTTTGGCTGCGTTGCAGAGTTTGGCTCTGACTTACATTTGATTGCCTCATTAATGGCGGGCGACCCTCGAGGCACAGTATGGAGTTTTACAAACAGTGATTGCCCTGGCATCACCATATTCACTTGGGCAGGGTCTAGGGTTCCCATTCCATCACTGGTGCTGACAAATTCAGGCCCTGGTCTGATTTATTCCATCTCGGGTCTATTGGTTCAGCTTGTTTACGTCCCTGTGGGTGCTTTGCATCTCAATTCCGCTCAGGACTGCTCTGTCACCATGGTAAGGACTCGTCAGCGGATGCTGAGTCGTCACGGCTCTAGTCGTGGAGGGTCTTCGTGCTCCTCAGCTAAGGCGGAAACACATTCTCCCTGTCACTACCCTCATTGTTGCTATCATTGCCACTGCCTGAAACTAGGAGGTGCTAGCTCTCTCAGGCATAGCCAATTCATGGAGGCTAGCTCACCTGGGTCTTCGGCAGCTCCTTACCTCGGCTCTGCAATTTTTACCTTCAACAGCACCTTGAACCATCCAAGAATTAACGCCCACATCTCTATCCTCTTTATTGATGATGCCCAGGACGAGGGCGGTTCCAGTGCTCCGCCAGATTTCGAGGCCCCGGTTGACATACCCACAGTGTCCGAATTTCCCAAGGTGGACAAAGGGAAGGGCACGGAACTGCCAGACCCTCAACTAGGGAAGAACCAAGAGCCGCCAGAAGTGGTCGAGGCAAAATCAGACCAAGCACAGGAAGAGGAAGAATATGGATGGTTCCTGATTGTGGAGGAGGTGCCCGAGGACTAGCCTGCTACGACGTCTTAGGTTCTGTAGCTTGGGTGGGCTTCTGGTTCTTTCCTTTCTTTTTGGTCATGTCCATGTGTCTAATTGTCTCTAGCTCGACTACGTGTCGATTATCTTTTAAGTCAATGTGTCAAAGTGGCAATCTCCCATCGCTGAGGCGTAGGGTCAGTTACAGTCTTGCTTGGTTATCAGTTTTGTGTGCGGTTATAGTTGTGCAAGGTTGTCTTTTTTGTCCTCCCCTGCGTGGGAATGAATTTTTTGGTCACAAACACCCCTGTGAGGGCATGAATCAGGTAGCCCTCTCTCTCTGCTACATTTGGCTGATCTAGAATGCCACTCTCTCTAGCAGATGGATCTTTCAGACATCATGCATGTAACTGTACTCTAGTTTTTATGTATATAATAGAATAGTTTAATCGAGAAAAAAAAACTATTGTATGGCTATGGTACTTGACCATGTTTTTAATATGGCCAATTATGATTGACTATAGCTGAGCATGGTTTTATTATGATTGACCATCATTTCACCATGGTTTACTCATGTTCAACCATAGTTGAATATGATTGACTAAAATTGACCATGGATTGAATGTGGTTGACTTGGTTGACCATCCCTTGACTATGGTTTGCCTATGGTTTGCCTATAGTTTACCATGATTTGATATGGTTATAATTGCAATGGTGGTTGTTATGGTGAGACATGGTTTAACTATGTTTAAGGCTCACCATCGGTCATGGTTTGACAAGTAAACTTGTAATTTACATCATGCAATATCAAATTGAAACCATATATTGAATCTCTTTGGTAGTTGAAAAACGATGTCTTTATTGTACTTGAAATAATCAACATTAAACTAGGTATTACACTGGTATATAAAAAATTCACATACATCCATTTCTAGATATAAAAACTTTATAGCTTATTCTATTTCTATTTTAAATTTATTACCTAAAATTGACTATAATGAACAAATTTATTATTTGATAGAAAACATATTTAATATATTAACCATAGCAGTGGCAGTGAAGAGGAAGCCCGCAAACATGCAAACTCTAAAAAGAATGTTGATGTATTAGCTAGTCAAACATTACTCTCTCTTCATAAAGAAATCTGTCCAAAACATAATTAGCACATTTCTTCACGTCAGTGTTGATGCAAAAGCTACTCAAAAAGTACTCTCTTAATACAAAGTACAAATGTCTATCCAAAACATAACCTAGTTAGCAGAAAAATTCTTAATGGTAGCTCAATCACTATATCATTCCAACATATGAATAAACTTTCTAGACAGTTGTTTTAATCCCAAAAAAGCAGCATAAGAAAACAACTAATGCATCTCATATGCATCCAGATTCACATTATCAGGATGAACGGGATAACTCTTATGTGGCTGCAATCGTGCTAGACCATTGTGTTCACAAGCATTATCCTCCTCACGCGGAATAGCTTCGTCTTTACCTTCTTCTACTGTCTTATAGTTTTCAGCAATAATTACAGGTACATCTGGCTAAACAGCTACTTGCGAATGGATATTGAAATAATTTATGGTTGTTCTGTCTTTGGTTCCCCCAAAATTGAATCCACTCCCTACATGCAAAGAAAAATAAAAAAATTGTGAAGCTATAACGTTCAACAAATATTTAATGGCTTGTGAAACTATAGCGTTCAAAGGAAATCCAGAAACTAACACTTGAAAATTTAATTCAATTGAGCAAAAAAAAATTGAAACAAACAAACAATTGCAAGTAATACATGAGCAAACAAGACAAAACTACATAAAAACTATGAAACGTCAAGCTTACCAACTCTTCTACGGCCGCCTCATACTGGTCCTTCATAGTTGATAGGGTTGATGATGCTAACGACGCCGATCTTTGTATGGCCCTCTCAGGCTGCAGCTCCATCAAGGCAGATAGGGCGGCGGTGGCCTCCATAAGAAAAATTGATGAAAAGTACTCAGCCTCAGGGGTGAGGGAAGGAATGGGAACCGAATTTGAAATTGGGTTTAAACTACTGGATGCATCAGTGTCTTCAACTAGAATAGTAATAACGGTATTGGATGCATCATTGTTGAAATATTAATTTCAACTGTCGTGCAATGAAAAACCAGCAAACCTCCCCACACTGCCTTATGTTGATCGCTGGTATTTCATTGGAGGGTAGCGATCACATTTATTAGTTGATGCGTGTCCACCACTGATGTTTCAAAACCACCATTCCCCAGTGCGTAAAGTTGAGCAAGGAAGGGGCTTGCGATTTTGACCACAGTCGTCCGATTTTTGAGAGGCAGATCAACGGTTGATGTACAGGCTTGCGGCAAGTTGCGTGATGTGAAGTGAATTTTTTGTTTGACCTCCGTATGACTTACAATGGCCGTATGACTGAACCGTATGCAAAGCTTATTGAAAAGAGCTGGATAGACGTGGAGTAAAATCTACTTTTTGGTAATAAAAATTTATATGGCCACGTGAAGTAATCAAAGTAATTTACTACGATTGTTGCTTTAGGTAAAGTTTTTAATTTTATTGTTTTTTACTTTACGGGAGCATGGGCACAAGTAAAGACATGTAAATTTTTTTTATATATGCAAAGTTTTTGTATTCGTTGGAGATGTATTGTAACCCACGCAGTAGCATGAAGAAAGTTTTTTCCATTGAGCAAAAACGAAAGGAATTCGCAGTAACGAATGTAATGTGTTGTTGTTAAAGGGGAGGACACAATGCCAATGTGATTGTTGCTCGCTGAAGGAAAAGAATACGCAGCAACGTTGAAGAGCAATGTAAGTGCAATGTGCAGCAGCGCGAGAGGAATTTTTTTTGTTGAGAGAATATAAACGCAGCGGCGCATATGGTGAAGACAGAGTCTGTAATGCACAACAGTGCAAAGATATTACAGCCTGAGTGCCATTGTGAAGAGCAGAGCGAATGAAGAGATTTTTACACAGAGCAGTGTAAAATCTCAAAGAAGAGACAGAGTAATTTATTTATGTGGAACTGAAGTGTCTCCTCGTTGGAATCCCTCTGTGTGAGGAAGATTCTTTTGTAACAGCAGTTGTGAAATCCCTTTGTGTGAGGAAGATGCTTTTGTAACAACAGTTGTGAAATCCCTCTGTGTGAGGAAGATGCTTTTGTAACAGCAGTTGTGAAATCCCTCTGTGTGAGGAAGATGATTTATGTAACAGTTTGGTTTTTTGTTAATGAATACAAGTTTTATTTGTGTTGCTGAAACACCATATTCAGAAAATAGTTTCTCGGCGGCAAAACAGAGCGTTGCTAAAACACCATTGCTGAAACACTGTTGACGAAACTCTGTTGCTGAAACACCAATTTCAGCGTTGCTGAAACATTGTATTCCGCAAACGTTTTTTTTTGTTTCCGCTGTGTTAAGAAACAAAGCATTGTTCTCTGTTCATCTTTTGTTTGGAATTATCAGAAATTCCCAACATGGTATCAGAGCTTGTCCAGGCTCTTTGAAGGTGTCAAAGAAGCTAAAGGAAGGATTTCTTGCTGCAACAGCTTCTCCAGCAGAGTGAAGACTCAGTCAAAAATCCAAGGTATTTCTCAAGCTAGTTTTCTGTGTTGCTGTTGAAGACAGTCAATGATTTTTAAATACACAGTCAAGTATTTTGAAGCATGGTTTAGAGAGCAAGAATGGTTGGCTCCAGCACCAGCATTAGCACCAACACTATCATGGGTATGTGTAATAATCAAGTCCCACCGTTTAATGGAAAAAACTATGACTATTGGGCAATAACCATGAGAGCCCTGCTTACCTCAAAAGACTTATGGGAATTTGTTGAGGATGGTTTTGAAGAACCGGCAAATGAAGATGAGTTTAATAACTTAACTCAGGCAGAGAAAGAACTATTGAAGAGAAATAAGGAGAAGGATTGTAAAGCCCTCTACTATTTGTATCGAGCAGTGGATGAGAATGTGTTTGAAAGGATAGCAGCGGCTGAGAGATCCAAAGAAGCATCGAAAAATCTCAAGATAGCCTATCAAGGCATGGAAAAAGTGAAGACAGCAAAACCACAGTTCATTGAAGAGGAAGAGGTCAAGATAGAGGAAACAAGAGAGGAAGAGGCAGAAGCCAAAACATAGGTGGAAGAAACAGTCCAGCAGATGCTCAAGGAAGAGGCAGCAAATTAAGGTATGAATTCTTTGTTTTCTTTATATTGTCATGTTGATGACCCTGTTCATTTCGAAGATGCAATTAAGGATAAGAAATGGATAGAACCCACGAATGGGAGAAAGGAATTGAAGTTCCTTGAAGATCTTTTTAAAGAGTATGGATTTCGATATGTAACTCTTGCCAAGATGGCCGAGATGGGCTTCACTGCCAACACCCTTATCAATATGACAGAGGAAGAGATTGAAGATTTGATGAAGACCCTGGTAGAACTCTATCATATGGATCTTCTTATAGGGGAGAGATATGAAATTAAATCTGCCATAAGAGTAGAGAAGCAGCAGGTTGCTGATATTCTGACCAAACCATTGGGGCAGAAAAGTTTTGAGTTTTTGATGAAATGTCTCGGTATGACTAATAACCCAGCAGTTGAAATTAAAGGGGAGTGTTGAAATTTTAATTTCAATTGCCATGCAATGCAAAACCGGCAGACATCCTCGCACCACCTTATGCTGATCAATGGTATTTCACCAGAGGGCAGCGATCACATCAATCAACCGATGCGTGTCCACCGCTGACATTTCAAAACCACCATTCCCCGGCGCATAAAGTTCAGCAAGGAGGGGCTTGCGATTTTGACCACAGTTGTCTGATTTTTGAGAAGCAGATCAACGGTTGATGTATAGGCTTGCAACAAGTTGCGTGACGTGAAGTGAATTTTTTGTTTGACCTCCGTATGACTTACAATGGCCATATGAATGAATCGTATGCAAAGATGATTGAAAAGAGCTGGATAGACGTGGAGTAAAATCTACGTTTGGTAATAAAAATTTATATGGCCACGTGAAGTAATTAAAGTAATTTACTGCAGTTGTTGCTTTAGGTAAAGTGTTTAATTTTATTGTTTTTTACTTTACGGGAGTATGGGCACAAGTGTTTTTTTATATGTAATGTTTTTGTATTCGTTGGTTGGAGATGTATTGTAACCCACATAGCAGCATGAAGAAAGTTTTTTCCATTGAGTGAAAACGAAAGGAATTCACAGCAGCGAATGTAATGTATTGTTGTTAAAGGGGGAGTATGCAGTGCCAATGTGATTGTTGCTCATTGAAGGAAGAGAATGTGCAGCAGTGTTGAAGAGAAATGTAAGTGGAATGTGCAATAGCGCAAGAGGAATTGTTTTTGTTGAGAGAATATAAACGCAACAACGCATATGGTGAAGACAGAGTCTATAATGCACAACAGTGCAAAGATATTACAGCCTAAGCACCATTGTGAAGAGTAGTGTGAATGAACAGATTTTTACACACAACAGTGTAAAATCTCAAAGCAGAGATAGAGTAATTTATTTGTGTGGAACTGAAGTGTTCCCTGGTTGGAATCCCTCTGTGTGAGGAAGATGCTTTTGTAACAACAGTTGTGAAATCCCTTTGTGTGAGGAAGATGCTTTTGTAACAGAAGTTGTGAAATCCCTCTGTGTCAGGAAGATGCTTTTGTAACAGCATTTGTGAAATCCCTCTGTGTCAGGAAGATGATTTTTGTATCAGTTTGGTTTTCTGTTAATGAATACAAGTTTTATTTGTGTTGCTGAAACACCGTATTCATAAAATAGTTTCTTGGCATCAAACCAGAGCGTTGTTGAAACACCATTGCTGAAACACTGTTGAGGAAACTCTGTTGCTGAAACACCAGTTTCAGTGTTGCTGAAACACCGTATTCCGCAAATGTTTTTTTTGTGTCCGCTGTGTTAAGAAATAGAGCATTGTTCTTTGTTCATCTTTTGTTTGGAATTATCAGAAATTCCCAACAATCATCATCTTCAACTGGAACTGTAATGACAGTAGTGTCTTCAACTGGAACTATAATGACCGTAGTGTCTTCAACTGGAATAGTAATGATGGTAGTGTATTCAACTGGAATAGTAATGATGGTAGTGTCTTCAACTGGAATAGTAATAACAGTATCATCATCTTCAACTCGAACTGTAATGGTCGTAGTGTCTTCAACTGCAACTATAATGACCATAGTTTCTTCAACTGGAATAGTAATAACGGTACTGGACACATCATTATCTTCAACTGGAACTATAATGACAGTAGTGTCTTCAACTAGGACTGTAATTACGGTATCATCATCTTCAACTGGAACTGTAATGATGCTTTTGGAGGGGCAGAGGCTATGAACGCTCAGCCCGCAGCAGGAGGCACAAAACGTCTTTTTGTTGAAGCTGTCAACGCGCAGTCCAAAGTAAAAATTGTCTAGACAACAAGCAGTGTAAAACCCCAACAAACATTGGTTGCTATAAGAATGGTAAAGCCCACAGTAATGACTCATATAGCTGTAAAGACTGTCATAACCTTGCGGATAGCGAATACCATAGCGAGAGTTCAATTCGTATGGACAGTTATTTCGCAACATGCAAAACCGTGAACTGAAAGCCATTTTTCTTTGAGATCTGGAAGAGAGATTAAAAAAATCCATAAACCCCGAATGCCAAAACTGCAAGACTGTTAGGGTATAATTTCCCTCGCCCCTAGATAGCGAAACCTATCATTCTTTTTATACAAAATAATATTCAAAACAAATAATTGTATGTGTAATTATATAATAATAAAAATTTAATTATGGGGCCGACAAGAATTAAAAAAAAAATAACTAATCACGCTTCTCTTATGGCACACAAATATTGATGGCTTCTAATTTTTTTGGATTTCATGTTACACCAGTATTAATTTGCATACTTATCTATACCATTGTATTTGCTATTCACATTCCATCTACAAGCAACCTTTTAGTGAGACAGAAGCTACAATAAAACTCTTCTATCTCAAAAATCCCTGTATCCAAATGTTGAGACTCAAGGTACCAACTTTCCTCATGCCCATCCCAAGAAAATCACCAACATAGTGTCCTATACTTGGGGCTTCTATGATGGAGCCTATCACGGACAAGAACAACTCAACAATATTAGATGTGTATTAATGCTCTAGCCATAGTCAATTTACAATGTTCAAATAACATCACTAAACCATTCTCAAGGCCGTGAGGTCCCATATGATGATAGGCTTGACTAATGAAATGCTATGGAGACTTATACAAACATCTAATTCCTTAAGGATATATATTCAATTTAGGAATAATTATATGGCCATAGTGTCTATATGTATGTATATATAGATATGTATGTATATATATATAATATATATATATTATATATATAATATATATATATATATATATATAATATATATATACTTTTTATATCTAAGTGATATTTTAATTATTTGTTGTAATAGGTTCAAACTCTCAACCTAAATATTTGTTGAACTTTTTGTGTAGCCTCATTTTCAACCCGTCATGGAAAAGCTATTTTCCAAAATTTTGTCATATGGAAGGTTTTTCCTCATGACTTCTTTGAGTGGAAATCCATGTTTCCACTTATTAAAATTTAAAGTCTTTTTGAGATATTTATCTCACTTTGATTAATATCTCTATAGCACAAGCTACTTTCCCTATGTAAAACACAAGGTAGGTTCCATACACATAGGGTGGTAGATGTTGCTTGCAATGTCTTCTTAATTAGAGTTACTTGTACTATTGGTAATAAATATTGACATCCTCCCCTAATTCAAGGTGGTATTCAAACTTAGAGATTCTTTTAGATGTGGCCTTCAATTATAGAGGCGTGGGAATACTAAAATGTCAATGGTGCAACACTTTCTCAACCATATTCGCTATTCACTAAATATATTTTCTTACCATAATAAGCAAAGTCGAGCCTTGTCCCATTAGAAAATCCCATCTATTTCTCTAGTAATTTAATATATCCAAACTCTTTGTCATAGTGAGATTTATGGTGGTCGCATGATTTCTTCTTCCCCATTAAGACGGAAATGGAATGTTTTTATTGCATCTCAAGATATATACAACATGAAACCCAACCATAATTTTTTTTATTATGTATTAGATAATGTTAGATGTATGATGAACTAATAAACCAATGAAAATGATTTTCAAGAAAATTATAACAAAAAATACCACAATTTTTGTTGGAACTTTATTTCTAATATTAAAAAGCTATGTTTCAACATGCACATGGTTTGAACATTTTATGCCATCTCTTGTATGGGAAGGAAACAAACAAGTTTTAGCATAAAAAATTTTAAGTTTCTATTCATATTTCTTTTAAACAATTTAGGGACATGAAATGAGGTGAGTTTATTTGTTTTTAAATACATATAATTTAAAGTAGATAAGGACAATCACTGACCTATATGATGATTTAGTAATTTAGAGACAATTATTCAATTTAGGGAAAATAATTATATGCTCATTAATGTCTTAACTAAATTTTTTATTTCAACTTTAAGATATTCACAGTTATTAATATGATAATGAGCATTCCTAGAATATTGTGTGATCTCGTTCAAGTGTCCAATGTTTCGGGTGAACAATCAACACCCATCTTCAAGGAAAAAAATCCCATATTAATGATATTATGAGTGCAAGACCAAGAACAAATAAATAAGTAAGCGACCATTAGGAAAGTAGAGATGATGTCAATGTTACTGATTTATAAATAATTAAGAGTTTTTAGTTATGCCGATATGAGTCACTGTATTGGATTTGGAAAAACTAATCCTTTCTCTAATTACAAATTTGAACCCTAGGGTTGAGAATGAAATATGTTGGCATATTCTCATTATCGCTTCTCAATCAATGAATGTATTTCTTAGTGATAACTTCTTTCCATATCTAAATATAGTGTTTAAACCCCGTTTAAAGAATTTGTTTACCAAGTTATGATTAAGAATTTACTATGACTCTTGTTTATCGCCACCTATGAAGATTAGAGAAAAATGAAATTAAGAATGAAAAAGTATATTGAAAACTGGTTTTTCATGCGCGTTACATTATGAATCATGTGCATTGAATTTCAAATTGTGGCATATAATTATTTCATCATGTAATTTTTCTAATAAAATTTTTTGTTCACATGTATCATGATTGACAATTGATTATAAATACAACTCTTTGTAGTGGTTAGTAACAAGGTGCCTCGACTACTAAAATGACCTCCTCTTCACATTATACTCCACTCTTGGTATAAATTTTTTTTATAAAAAATGTCATAAACCATTCTTCCCACTTCATCTAAGCACTAAATTCCTCTTTGAAATATTGATCTGGTTTAATTGTGCTAGGTTTGACTCCTCCTCCTCTCCACTCAATCTTATCAACTTTTTCTTTACATAACGGTTTTTTTTTATTTTTTGCATAATGCTTTTAATGTTGTTATTAGGTCATTAAAACCATAGTAGAGAGGCAATAAAATTATTCATTGAAGGGTGGTGTAAATTTCTACTCAAAATCGTAGAAAGGATTCATTGAAGGATGGTGGGAATTTCTGTAAAAATTCTTTATCTCCAAGGGTTTGAAAGAATTGCCATCCGTGTTTTTCAGTGCTTCACAAAAGTGCTCTAAGTTAAATCTCTCTCAAAAATAATTATGCAGAGCGTGATACCGTTAGTACTTTTCTTTTGAAAGTCATGACTATTTTTATGATTATTATTGTAACTTGATGGCTCTAGAGGCCAGAATTGGAGTTGATGGATAATGTAATTAAATTTTATACTATGAATAAATGTTTCATTAGGAATCGTATGGGAAAGAGAACATGAGCAAATGGAGGCTTTTCGCTATTTTGGAAAGTTGTTAAGTGGTCAAATCCACGTGGTGGACCTTCCAAAATTTTCTCCTAAAAATCCTAGGAGAAAAACTGTTGATTCAAAGAATAGCACCATGGGGGAGAAAGATTATGTTAATTTCTAATTTGGTTGAAAATAAAAAGAAAGCACATTGGAAGAGAAAGGCATGTTTTAAAGGGAAAAAAAAAACATTTCTCTTAATTAAAATAAAATCATAGGTAATTAATGGGTGAAAACCCTAAAAGTAGGATGCTCGTAAGGAAAAAAATGTTGGGAAGAATTCAAAAATATCACAAAGGAATACAACAGGGGTTTTGATGCCTAGAGGCAATAAGTCTGAGCTCGGACGGAGTGCTGGTGACATCTCATTGGTTGGGAGGAATATGCTCTCTCCCATAGTTTTCCCAACAAGTGCATTTCTGGTGAGTTAAATAGTTGTTGTATCTATGCTTTTATGAAATTTTCTTGAATATTATGCTATTGTTTTATTTATTTGTTTATATTAAAAGAATTAAATGTCATTAATTGAAGTTTCATGAACAGTTGGTATATATCTATAATAAAATCCAAGGCACTAGTAATAAAGACATATCTTTGAGGGAAGCTTATTGAAGCCAAAAAAGTTTAATAATCATTCAGGAGATTACTAGTTTGGGCCAAAGACAAAATAATAATAAACTATAAGTTGATTTCAATATTGAAGTCTTCGTAGGATAAGGGGACATGGAATAAGAAAACATATTAAGAAATTTAGTGATCGATTTCTAGTGGTAAATCTAACGATCACTAAATCCCATTCTTGGGGGTAGTTAAAGATAGGAAAAAGTTATCACCCTCACGTTGTTGATGTGTAACACTAGTCAAAAAATGAAGAAAAAGAGTAATAGTTAAGGTTAGAAGAATTTGATTTGATAGAGAAATTACACCATGCAACTATCATCAGTATTTGTGTGAACATAGTTAGCAGTATTCTATATCTTACAAATGAGAAAGAGATTGTTAACGTAAAACAAAATTATTATCTCTTGAGCAATATTATGTCATTATTGACTACAATCATAGAGACAAGGGATACAAAAATACACGCTACCAAGGAAGAATATTATAATTGTAATGAGAAGCAATGGAGTAAATATTCAAGCTGGATGGCACACAGGTAGTGACCCTTTGAAATCCCAAAAACCTCTGACTATATGAAGAATACTCTCTAGAACAAAACAATGCTAAATAATGAGACCAATCTGGGTCTATCTTAACGAAATATTAGAGCTAAAGTTGAACCAAAGCACTTAGCCATTAACTGGTGTAATGACACTAGAAATATCTGTACAAAATGGTCTCTTAGGATCATCGTGCTAAAAATGGAAATATCTTTCAATTGTCTCTAAATATGTGCAGATTTATATATCACTATTATGCATAAGGCTAACACATAAGCAATAATGACATTTTAAGGAAACTTTGACAAAAATTATGCAAGAGATTGACAAAAACATAAATGAATTATATTTACTTAATCA
Source organism: Pinus taeda (assembly GCA_000404065.3). Classification (NCBI taxonomy): domain Eukaryota; kingdom Viridiplantae; phylum Streptophyta; class Pinopsida; order Pinales; family Pinaceae; genus Pinus; species Pinus taeda. Next base: position 15,137 of record APFE031315030.1, on the reverse strand, counting down.
AAAGATGTTACCAAGTTTTCTTGTAGTACAAAGGGGTTCAGGGTTAAGACCCACTCTAAAATTATGATAAATTTAAAATAGTTACAAATGGTCATGAAGGGGCTCAAAAACTAAATCCCTTAAGGGAACAGTTGTCCATTGGCCTTAGAAAGTTCTAAAAGGAAAATACATGAGTATCCCATTATGGAAAATAGAATGATACAAATATCAGATAAGCCTACCATGTGGTGCTAGTCCTTTGAGTTGTAGTTGCATAAACCAGCTAGGAGGTCCGAAGCTAAGTAGTGTCCAATGTAGAAGGCAAGATCAAATGTAGAAGCCATCTAAAAAATATCTCAACGTACTTGTGACAAAGAAAGGGACCCTATGTCAACATAAAAAAATAAAGAGATATATAAGAGACATATAGTCATTAGATGGAAAGAACTGTTAACTCTGAAATAATGGGTGTAGAAAATCAAATATCTAAAAAACCATGCTACTAGCAGTGCTTTAGCCGCGTGAAAGACAGAGAAGCATGTATTAGTCAATTCCATTATTCGGTCAAAATTTTCCATGAACATGATATCAATAAAAAATTAACGAAGAGACCTGTGTGGAACCCTTAAGTAGAGAATTTAAACCATCAAATTATTTTTCCTTAAAAACTATATTGTGGCCACACACTCAGAGTATGTTGATCCTCTAGAGAAAATAACCATTGAATTCCATCTTAGCTGTAGCTATTGGTCATGTTCATTGCACTTCATGGGAAAAAGACAAAAATCCTAATGTTCCATGGACCAAAATAAAAACCCCATTTTGTAGTTTGAACCAAAGGAGAGAAAATTTACAACAAATATATCAGAGGGATTCATTAAGAACACAATATAAGCATAAAAAGGGGAAATTATGGGAGGCTGGTAAAATCCTCAATGAGAGAGAGAGAGAGAGAGAGAGTTGGGAAAAGCCACTATCTTGTTATATAGAATCTGGAAACAAGAGAAGGTGTCCAATAAACTACTGTAAAAATATTACTTATTGAATTTGCAATGTGTGTGAAGAAAACTAAATTGTTTGCCTGAGGAAGAGTGAAACTCATAGAAGGTAAATGAAATTAGGACTCACAAACAAATCTTGCACCAGCAGAGTAAACTCCAATGAAACGAAAAACGAGGATGGAGGAGTCTCAACACTATTAGAAAGTAAATCTCGCACACCCAACTGCCATAATAACAATGTGACTTGTTAGATAAAAATTCCAAATAAAGTTGAACAAGAACTGTAGATATACCCTTAAAAGAGTTGACACAATTTTTTAATCAATATTTCTACTGTAGGGGTCAAGGTTACTTTACACTATAAGAACGAGAGTATACGCATGGAGAGAGAGTGGATTTATAATTGGTAAATCGAAAGGGTATGGAAGCAATAGGTAGAGCACTATACCAAAACTAAACCGCTACCTAGATATACTCAAATGAAAATGAGTGAGAAAAGTGGAGATACGCATCCACTATAGGCCTCCATGGTCAACCAAGGCCATCCACTATCATTCAATATAATTTACCATGGTTTGCCTATGTTCAACCATGATTGAATATACAATAGTCAATGATAGCGAACCATAATCAATAATAATCAACCACAGTGAACATCTAGATTAATTTATAATTAAGACATTATAGATGTGTCATTAATATTATATTAAATTCTTCTTAATGTTATTTAAATGTTATAGTGGTGTTATTAATGTTACATTAACGTGTTAATATAT
>APFE031315020.1:0-20557 GCA_000404065.3 Pinus taeda | reverse complement strand
TTGTGGAGCTTGACTTGATGTTGTAATCATGCATGGTTCTGCAGTCCTACAATGATCTGCCCTCATTTAATAGGTGTTGTTCTCCAGCCCGGTAGCCAGTTTGAACGACGATATTGTTCTTCAAATCTGAAACCCTATCGCTGTCATAAGCCCAAATCACGGTTGTGCTTCCTTTTGGCATTCTAGCAAAAATTTGAAAACCAAACTTGGTAGTCTGGTTTGGCTTGATTCTTATTAAATCAGATCTATCCAGATCCATATCCGATCTGCTTAAAATATTGCTCTTGAAAAGTGTTGTCCAGGCCATAAATTTCCTTGCTGCCGTGATGACACCTACCCATATTGGATCAGAGATGAACAGGGGAACCTCTAGCCGCAAGAAACACGGGCCCAAGCTCCCGCCCCTTTCTTGTTCATTAAACATACCTTTAAGAAGATGCCAGAGAGCGGCAGTTCGTTCTTCCCCCGGCAGTCCGAGGTGGGTCAGTGGATCAAACAGCCGCATCTCCTTCCAAACCGTGGTAAAAGAATTAAGTTTTGTCCCAGATCCATACTTTGGCTCTGCTCGAATCCCAAAATCTGATCGCTCGTCTATGAAAAAGCTTCGATCTAACCCTTTGCTCAGACGAATTGGCATACTGGTTGCCGATATTCTGCCCAAAATGCCAGTTGCAGGAACAATGGCGAGATCTGCTATGAAGGTACCCTTTCTTGTGCTAACTAGCTGGAGAAAGCCGCGTAGAATCAGTGCGTGCTCATTTTGAAAACGTAGATCCCTTGCTTTCGGCGAGTTTTGGGGTGATTCGGCCCCTCTTTCGGTTCTGCAGAGAGTTGGGTCATTATCACATGTGTTCAAAAGCTTACGATCCGCCTCCAAAAACTGTGAGCTTAATACGGTTTCCAGGGAATCAAAGAAGCAAATATCTTTGCATAAATTATCAACTCGATCACCCAAGATTTCGATATCTTCACTGGATCGCGCACAAAGGACCGCAGGAGTCGGGTTTCAGAGCGCCAATCTCCTCAATTTAATCTTATTTTACCATTTCCAATATTATTTTATAATTTCCTTAGGAGGCCCATTTTATACCTCAAAATTACCCTAATGAATATTCTTTGACCTGTCATGAAAAATTAGATTCTCCAAAAGCGTTACACAACTTTGATTGTCACAATATACCATGGTCAATTGCAACCCCTGATCAAACAAACCAACAAACATATTTTGAATCCAAAATGCTTCACGATATGCTATAAAGGTAGCTATATATTAAACTCAACCATACCAAGAGCAAAATAAGTATGCTTTTTACTTGATTATGTATCATAACAGAGGCCAAGCTAAAACAAAAAGCACAAGTTCTCTTCCTATCTTCAGTGCATTTAGCCTAATCAACATCTATAAAACCATGAAACTGCTATTCTCCATTAGAAACATATCTCAAACGATAATCAATGATGCCACATAGATATTTCAATATTTGTTTCTATAAAACCCAATGCATATGTTAGGGCTCAACCAAGAATTGGATCAAAGTGTTCACAACATAGAAAATATTAGGTATGGTGTTAACCAGATAGTTCAATGAGCCATTCAATTTTTGGTACATAGAGGGATCAACTAGATCAAAATCAAAGTCTCATATCTTCTTCCAATTTGTCACCATGGGAGTTTCCATGGACTTACAATCCATCATGCCGAATTTCTGAAGGATCTTAATGATGTACTTTCCTTCCCATACAAAAAAATTATTAGGATTTTTCCATATTTCCAATCCCAAATAGTAATGCATAAGATCGAGATCCTTTATCTCAAATTAAAAAATTGGCTTCCTCTTGCATTGGACAATGAGATTATCATCCTCTGTTAGAAATACATCATCAAAATGCAATGAAAAAATCAAGGGCTCACCTTCAGAAAATTTGAAGTACATATTGGATCAACATCACTCTTGGTGAAACCAAGACTCAACAAATAACCAACAATATGTGAGTACCATGCACAAGGAGCATGCTTAAGCCCATACAAGGTTTTCTTCAATTTACAAACATGTCTCTCTCAATTATGAATCTCAATTCCTAGAGGTTTTTTAATATATACTTCCTCTTCAATTAATCCCTTAAGAAAAGAAATTTTAACATCCGTTTGATGCAGTTTCCAACCTGTAATAGAAGTAAGAGAAATAATTTATCTAATATAAGAGTACTTGGCAATATGAGAAAATGTGCCTTCATAATATTCTCCCTCTTTCTGGGAGAATCCACGGGACACAAATCTTGCCTTGTACTTCTCCATGCTTCCATCAGCCACATGCTTTATTTTGTAGATCAATTTGGAAGACAACATATTTTCCTTTAGGTCTTGGCATGATTTCCCATACATCATTATTCAATATGGAATGGTACTCTTCAATCATGGAATTTATCCAAACTAGATGGTCAACTATCTCTTCATAGGCAGATGACTCAGATTCAATGATATTACACATCAGTGTTGCTTAACGTGAATACTTCTTTGGCCTCTTACTTTCTTTGAAGGTGTCACGAGGTGATGCATGTCCTTTTTCTTCTTTTAAAGTTCTTTCAAGCCAAGATGGTATTTTTCTTGTCTCAGTACAATGACTCTTGGTGATTCAAGAGATTCATGTGGTTCATTTGGATCTTCAAGAGGATCTTGTTCGAAGGGTTCATGATCTTTAGGTTCCGATTCCACATTATTAGGAACCATATGCATCTCATCATTAAAGTCCAAGTGTGATCCTTTGGGCTTCCAAAAGGAAACAACCTCATAAAAAATGACATCCCTACTAGTTTCAATTGATCGTTGTCTTGGTATATAGATTTTGAAAGCTTTTAAATTTTTAATGTAGCCAAAAGAAAGTTCTCTTCTTCCCAGAAGGCTCCAACTTTGTCCTTTTCTCCTTGGGCACATTAATATAAACATGACAAACACACATTCTTAAATGTTAAACATTGGGCTTCTCTCTTTTTAATACTTATTCAAGATTCATATATTCTAAGATTCGGTGAGGAAACCTATTTTGAACATAAAAAATTATCTTTGAAGCTTCTCCCTAGAGAAATAAAGGTAGCTCTTGATCATGAAGTATGTATTTGGAATATTCCATAATAGTTATGTTTTTCCTTTCAACAAAACCATTTTTTTGAGGATTGTAGGGAGCCATCAACTCCCTCTTAATTATGACATCCTTTTAGAAATCAATGAGCTTGTTGGATATTCTCCTCCATTGTTAGATCTCAAAGTCTTGATCCTTCTTCCTGTAGCATTTTCAACCCATGCATTGAATTCTTAAAAGTTTTCAAACACTTCATCCTTGAATTTCAAGAAATAAATTCATGTTTTATGAGAGTAATCATCAATGAAAGTGACAGTACAAATAACACCCAAGGATTTATTAGACATAGGTCCACAAACATCATATTTTATAAGATGCAAGATTTCGATGGACTTACTATCACTACTAGTAAATCGTCCTTTGACATTTTTCCCTAGAGCACATCCTTTGCAAACTCCATCATATTCAATATTGATTTTAGGTACACCTTTAATGAAACCATTCATTCTAGTCAAAGATTTGTAATGAACATGAGTGTACCTTTGATGACATAGTTCAAAAGATCAGATGTGTTTTATCAATTCTTGAATTGAGTGACCAAGGAGGGGATGTAGGCCTCCTATTCACACCAATTAATTTTGCGGATTCAAATGAGGAGTATTTATTCCATACTAGAACTTGACCATCAATCAAGGCAATTTTATTTTCCTTTTCTTCAAGAGATGAAATGGATAACAAATTCTTCTTAAAACTGGGAACATATAAAATATTGTTAATATATACGTTACCTCCTGATTCCAATTGGAAGGATGATAAACCAATGAATTTGACTTCATACTTTCCATTGTCTCTAAGCTCCACCCTTTGAGATATCTTCTTCTCAACTAATTTAGTGAGATTATCATGACTTCCAATTATGTTTCTAGATGCACCACTGTGACCAACCAAATTTCTTCATGACCTGTAAAAGAACCCATGAAAGAAAAATAAAAATAATATTCATCATTATCAAATATTTCTTCGTAGACCTCCTCTTGAATGAATGTTCATCAATATCAATTGTAGAAGCATGTTGTTTCCCTTCCCTTTTCTGATCATCATTTCTTTGAGGACACTTATTTTGACAGTGACCATATGCTTAGCAACGAAAACATTGTACAAATGACATATCTCTTCTTTCATGAGAGGGAGGAGGAAGTATTATTTTTTTATTGGGTCCTCTTCCTGGAGAAGGTATTGAAGTAGGTCTTCTACCTGAACTTCTTTGAAACCTTCTAGACTTCCCTTATTATTCTTTGAGTGGGCTGCAAAATCTTGATAATATTCACCTAGATTTGGAATGTTTCCTTTAGACATGAGCCTAGACTCTTACTGAGTGCAAGCAACCAATCGTTTATCAAAGGTAGGTGGAATTTCTCTACCAGTGATACTTGATGCAAAAGAATCCCAGGAGCAAGGAAAACCATTGAGTATTATAACTCAAGTTCCTTATTAGGTAAATTTTCATTAATAGCTTTAAGTTGATCTCTTAATTTATATATTCTTACGAAGTATGATTCCATTGTAACATTATTTTTCATCTTAACATCAAGAAGTTGATTCCTTAGACTTATAGATTGACTAATGTTGTTGATGGTGTATAATATAGTGACAACATCATACATTTCCTTGGAAGATTTAAGATTTGCAATATAAGGAATTAGATGATATCTAACAAATTCCACAATGATGCTCATGCAAATTATTTCATCTTCTTGGAACTTGTATTTTCTTGCTTGATCAATAGGTTCAATAAATTTTCCTTTCACAATATTGAAGACCTTATGCCTTGCAAGAACAAGGTTAATTCTAGTCTTCCATGCTTTGAAGTTTGTAGCTACCTCAAGCTTATTTTCTACCTTCATGAAGGAATTCATTATGAAGAGGACCAATCAAGACAAAACATGTAGGATCTCCATGCTCTTCAAGGTGATTTCAATGCTCTTTTCCTTCACAAAATCTTTGATCACATGTTGATATTCTAGTTGAAAACAAGACTAGAACAATTTTCAAACTGATAACTACTTCCAATGATACAATTTGACTTCTTTAGAGCATTCCAATCATTAATAATTTATACTTGAAAATTTCAACCATTAACTTTAGTAGAGCAATAGGGATCATAGTAAAAACAATGAAACACGAGACACCAAAATTTCTTGGGATAAATCCTGTGGTATTTCCTTATGAGAGAGAGTTCAGTTCATCAAAATGTATAATAGAATATTCCAATCAAAGTTCAACCATTGATCACATTAATTTCCAAGTTGAACAATGTTAAAGGAGAGATAAAGTCTGCACTTTTCCTACTAGTAAAGTTTTGGTCAAAGAGCCGAATTTCGGCTTGCAATAGCTCGGTCAAAGGGGTCGAAATTCAGTTTGTGATGCCTTAGTAAAAATTCAATAAAACTGCAGGTTTTGACCTATAGTAAACCCTTGGTCAAATACAAAAACAAGAATAGAATCTCAGTCAATGAACAATCAAAATATCAAAGAATATTCAGCCTCCAAATATAGTCAAGAACTCAGTCAAACAACTATTGACATTATGATACAAGTGTTTTACTTGATGGCAACTCACTCACAGGTCAATTCAGTTTTGGTAAAAGGCAACTCATAGTACAATAGGTATATTCAGAGGTAACAGGGCAGTGGTACAGAAGAACAGGAAGATGGAACTAAGGTCTACTGATTAGAATAAAGAAGGTAAAGGAAAAGGCTGATGAAAAGAAATTGAAGAAGTATATGCAGGTCCACTTAGTCAAAACAGCGTATACACACTGGTCCATAGAAAAAAAAGAGCGTATACGTATACATGCACTCCCATAGGAAGAAAAGCGCGTACATATTGGAAAACCAAGGTTTTGGTCCGTGGTATTGATCCTAGGTATTTAGTTTGAGGTATTTGATTCGTGGTATTGACCCTAGATATTTGGTCCAAGGTATTGGTCCTAAGTGGTTTTGGTCCAAGGTATTGACAAAGGGCCTAAATCTATATAAGGAGGAGAAGATCATAAGGCCAAGTATGCAAGTGTATGGGTTTCTAAGGAATACTTCTATCTGAAGTATATTTTATGTTGTAGGGGCTATGTTTGTGATTTGATTTGAAATAATTTATGCACCTTGAATTCAATGTTGGATCAGGATCATAAGACCTGAAATGACTTAATATTGGATGATCTAATATTGGTTGGGCTATATATGATAGTATACCCCTGTTTTATTCTTTAAATGCGTGATTTGGGTTTATCTGAAGTCCGAAAGTGCATTGAAGTTATGAGTTAATATTTGCAGTTCTGTACGTTGGTTCGTCTCTTCAAAAGCATGTGTACATGCAAGTTATACTCTTCAAAATAGTGTATACAAAAGAAAAGCATCTTCTTGAGATTTCACTGATCTATCTGATCAATTCTGTTGTTTTACTGCTGCCTATCAATGAAGTCTTTGTCAGGCCAGGCAGTAACTCCTCAAAGCAAAATTGATTCGTATATCATATTCCTTCAGGTTGGTATTTATTATATACATGAGGGAGAGACTGTTCACTTCATCTCCCAATGACTGTCCATATTACTTATTATTTATTTACATTATATTCACCCAATCCTGATGATTAAGTGTCAACATTCCCCCCTTAATCTGAAGGGATGTTGGTGAGTCTAAGCATCATTATGAATCGTTCAAGCTTTTCTCTTCCAAGTGCTTTGGTGAAGATGTCAGCAATTTGGTCATTAGTGGAACAATGACGGAGATGGATTGTTTTGACCTCAACATGATGTCGAATCAGATGATATTTGGTATTGATGTGCTTCATTCGATCATGGAACTTTGGGTTCTTGGCCAACTTTATTGCAGAGGTATTGTCAATCATGAGTGGAGTTGATTGTACTTGTTTTACCTGCAAATATTCAAGAATTTTCCTGAGCCACAAAATTTATTTTGTTGCCTCAGCTTCTACCACGTATTCTGCTTCTGTTGTGGAATCTATTGGGACTGATTGTTTGCGTGATCTCCAGGAGGCAGCTCTTGATCCAAGACTCATAGCATATCCTAAAGTAGATACCCCAGTTTCTTTGTCTCCATCGAAGTCTGAATCAGAGTATCCAATCAAGTTGAAGTCGTCCACCTGTGTATACTTGATTCCAAAGTCTTGAGTTCCCTTCAAGTACGTTAGAACTCTTTTTGTATTAGACCAATGTCCCTCACAAGGCTTTTGCATAAACCTGGAGAGGATTCCAACATCAAATGAAATGTATGGTTTGGTAGTAGTTAGGTAGTTGAGACTTTTTACAAGCTGTCTATACTTTGTTGCATCCTCAAATTCTTTTCCTTCAATAGATGTGAGCTTTAAGTTTTGTTCCATTGGAGTAGTAAGAGGGTTGAATTCTATCATGCCAAACCTGTTCAACAGATCTCCAATGTATTTCTTTTGAGAAAGAAATATGGACTTCGGATGTTGGGTTACTTCAATACCAAAATAGTAATGAACATAGCCCAAATCAGTCATTTCAAAACTTTTCCCCAATTCCTTCTTTATGGATGCTGTTAGCGCTTGGAATTCACCTAGGCTGAGATAGACAAACTCTCAAGGCTACATCAAACCATTTCACCTCGTAGCTAGCCCTACGAGGTATGAGAAGGCTCTCTCGGGTCAGATTCGGTAGATCTTTCAATATAATAAGCTGACCAATTAGGATCAAAGATATTAGGCTAGTAAATTAATAAGGAGGGTTTGATTTAAAGATTTTGGGTTTTTGGTGGCAATTGGAGGGAGTGCAATTCAGGGTGCGGGGATTGAGCACAGTTTTTGCAGGGGGATCTTTGGGGCAAGGTAGGAGTGAGCGCTGATGCCTTAATCTGAGATGGATGATCAGGGATGATAGAGAAGGAGCTAAAGAGGGAAAAAAACCATTTGAATCCTCTCTAGACAGTAGAAAACATAAATTTTGAACAAACTAAAAAGCTGAGCATGTCAAAGCATGAATTCAAACTTTACCACTTCATCTGTCCAAATAGAAGCAAAAGAGAGATGTGGAATACATAAACAGATTTACAAGAACATGTAGAGAACACACCATCAACACAACAATCCACAATAATCCACAATGATGTCTGCAAAACCCTGGCCTTCCTTTTCTTTAAATTGCAGAGATAGATGTACAATATACAATAAAGCTTTCTCCCACAAGAGTCCAACCATGAAAATGAGAAAGAGAGAGCATAATATAGACCATCTAACTCCTTTCCCCACCTCTAGGGGTCAAGCTCAGCTTCCTATGAGCAGTTTGAACTAATTCTAAATTAAGCACTAGATAATAGGTAGTCCAACAACTTGCCTCTATTACTTAGCTAACTGATTCATGCATTAATTATTCACTTTTTACATCAAGGAAGCTTCTAGAAGGGTAAAGAGAGATAAAATCTATCAAAGTGCCATGAAAATATTACATTTATCCATCATCTACAAGTAAAAATGGTCAACCATAGTCAAAACAGTGTTTTTTGACAAAAAGGGTCAATTCTGGCAAAGCTGGCTCGAATGGTCGCGCCCCCTGTTCAAATGGTCGCGCCCCTTTGCAGCAACTTTTGAGTGGGTTCCACTGGTCCAAATCAGGTGCAAGATGGCTCATTGGAAATCTTGGTCTGTCTACATTCCATCCCAAGTGGAATTTCTGAATTTGGAGTTGTTTTTCCCCCTCAAAACCATTTCTCCCAATGTCACTTTCTGCAACTCAAAAAGTGGGCAGAAAGTCATTTTTTTGATGTATTTTGAGCTTTTGGAGGCTCAAATCTTAAAATCAGGATTCTCCCAAGTATTGGTAATTTTTCTCTTTGCATGCCCTTTCCAAAAATGCCAAGTTTTCAAAATTCTGAGTAGTCCTCCAAAATAGCCGCGCTTGGAACGCGGTGCTTGAAATGGCCAAAACCTGTAAATTCCACAAAAAATTCACAAATGAAAAAATTTTCTCCAAATTTCTTGAAATTTGGGTTGGGATTCCCCAATCAAGTACCATGCTCATTCAAAGAGGCTTTGGCCAAAATTTGGAGTGGATCGGGCGTTTTCCTTCGTTTTTGTGTTTTGGCCAACCGTCCTTGGAGGACCTTCGTTCTCGCCGATATTTTTGACATTTCTCTCAAACCATGGAACCTGTGTAAAACGTGAAAGAGGTTTTTCTTCTTTGGCATGTTGTGGACAAAAACCTCTCTCAGTTTTCCAAAATTCATCTCTAACTGCTCTGAAACATCATTTGAGTGAAACTTGCCCTGATGTGTGAAACAAGGAATTTGGTCGAAATGAAGCGAAATGAAGGGGATAGGGGGCTTCTAAATTCTTGGGGAAATTTTGGGAGTGGGGAGGGATGTTAGGAAGTAGGGGAAAGTGGAATCTCAGAGATTGAGTGAGGGGAAGGGGTCCAAAAGGGCAAATCATAGGCCAAACCTAGAAAATTGCCAGGTTGTAGCTAGAAACTAGGGTTTGTGCAAAAATGAGGATTTTGGGGAATCTGAGTGTTGGGAAGTGTATGATATGGTACTTTAAGGATAGGGGAAGGTGTATGAACATCAGGTAACAAGTTTTGCCATTGATTTGACCATCCAAGAGAAATTGGCTTCAAAACCCTAGGAGAGGGAAATGAACTTGCCAAGGCACAACTGAAGCATGAACAAGACGTAAAATGACTCATTAGACACTGACATGATATTGACAACCCTATGAATGATGATAGACTCAGCTGAATGATGACATAGCCTGCCATTTGGACAACTTTAGAAGGAGTGAAAGCAAACCCTAGACCTAATGCCTAGTGACCAAATTTTGCTTGAAAACTCTTTGAAATGACAAAATTTGACCTTGACACTTCAAAATAACTTTGTAAGAGCATGTTTGATCACTGGAGGAAGGCTGGAAAGACTGACACTAACAAGTGGCTCAACTATTTCCGAGATATGTAGATCATGAGGAGGAAGGGGAACTGACCAAAGCAGTTACTTTGGAAGAGCTGGAGGCCACCTTGAAATGGTTTAAAAAGGACAAAAGCCTAGGATCTAATGGATGGTTAATAGAGTTCTACTTGGCTTTCTTTGACATCATAGGTGAAGACTTGCTAAAAGTAATGGAGGATACCAGAATCAACAGGAAGATAACAACATCCATCACATCTACCTTCATTGTGCTCATCCCGAAAACAGATAATCCGGTCTCCTACAAAGAATATCACCCTATCTCACTCTGCAACTGCATATACAAGATTATTGCAAAGATCATCGCCAACCGGATGCGGCCCATTCTTTCCAACCATATTGCGGAGCAATTCACTTTTTTACAATATTGATAGATCCATGAGGCTGTGGGCACTGCTCAAGAAGTATTACATACTTTACATACCAAGAGATGTAAAGGTATGATTCTGAAAGTTGATTTATCCAAGGCTTTTGACGGAGTAAATTGGTTATACATTAGAATGCTATTAACCCATTTGGGTTTTCCATTCATTTTCTTCAAAAGGATTATGAGTTGTATAACTAACATTCCCTTCAGCATACTAGTCAATGGAAGTGCATCCCCTTTTTTCTCCTCAGAAAGAGGTTTCGGCAGGGATGCCTGCTGTCACCATTACTCTTCCTTCTAGTCATGGAGGGCCTCAGCAGACTCTTAAAGGATGAACATAGAAGAGGCAGATTACAGGGCTTAAAGATATCAGACGAGTGTATGCTAACACACTTACTTTTTGTGGATGATGTCCTAATATTTCTCAACGGCAACATTGGTGACCTTACCATCATTAAAGCCTCTTTCTCCCTATTTCAATTGGCCACGGGAATGTTGATAAATGATGCAAAATCAATGTTAACAGCAGTGGAATGCACACCACATGAGATCCAATTTGCACTTCAGCTCTTTCATTTTACACAATTGAGCCTGATGGAAGTTTTGAAATATATGGGGTATAAGTTGAAACCCCTGGGATATAAGATCGTCGATTGGACTTGGCTCATATCAAAGATGGAAAAAAGACTCAATATCTAGTACCCGAAATATCTATCGCGTGCTAGGTGATTCACACTCATTAAGAGTGTCCTAGAAGCCACTCCAGTTTACTAAATGTCTCTGGCTTGGATACCCAGAGGTATCCTCAATAGGATTCAATCACTCTGCTGTAGATTTCTTTGGAAGGGTAGCATGCAAGGCAAGACTTTTGCTTGGGGAAATTGGAATTCCCTTAATTTACCAAAGAAGTGGGGGGGATGGGGCTTAAAAAAGCTTGATGATTTTTCATCTGCTTTGGCTGCTAAGCTAGGTTGGCACCTAGTAACAACATACAGCCTTTGGACAAAGGTTGCAGTTGCAAAATATATAACCCCGTTACACATTATGGATTGGATCAGGCGACCACACAAAAGTACATCTAGGATTTCTATCATCTGGAAATCGGTTATAAAGGCTATAGACCCAATCAGAGCGGGTATAACTTGGAGAATACACTTAGGAAATAAAGTGCGCATTGGTATTGATCCGTGGATTGGCTGCGGGAACATGCATAGACTACCTCATGAACTCATACATCACCTACATAATCAAAATACCACTCACATAGCCCATATTGCAGATGAGGATAATACCACTTTCCTACAATAGGCCTGGAAAACTGCATTTCATCTTCGTATACCTCCTCAATGGGCACAACTATGGGATGATTATACAAAGGCACTCTCAGAGGCTCACATTCACATCACTAAAGGAGATGACGAGGTAATTTGGGCCCTATCTAAATCTGGGAGATACTCCCCCAAAGATGGCTACTTGGCCCTGTCTGAACATAGAAGACCTCAGATTATTGTAGAATGCTGGAGGCATCTATGGAAATTAAAGGCCCCTCCCAGGTCTCGGATGCTAATGTGGACTATCTTACGGAATAAAATACCTACAGGCGATAACCTCCATAAACGAGCACAATATGGCCCTCACTGGTGTCACCTTTGTAGATGTGAAAATGAATCCGCACAACACCTGTTTCTCGACTGCACAGAAGCTCAAAAATTTTGGGACATCATAATCTCGTTGTTGCTCCATCGAGTATATGGGCAGGCTTAACTATCACTGAGGCCTGGCAAACCTGGTATACATCCGCAGTTGCACTTAAGCATCACAATTTTCCCTTGCTGATATGCTAGGCTATTTGGATCGCCTGAAATCACATAATCTTTCAAAACCATCCACTGTGTTGGTCTATTATAGCCACCAAAGTTCTAACCGACTACATACTTATACCAGATGACCCACCCCCATGGAGATCCAGGAATATTGTACCTGAACGTATTGATGACAGTAATTCATGGGCTTATTTTGACGGGGCCGCGTAAGAGATTGGGTGCGGTGGGGGTGCTATCCTTCATATAAACCATCATCATTCTTACAGCATGCTCATGGGTTTCAGAAGAGGCACTAATAACTTTGCAGAACTACTAGTTGCAAAACATCTCATACATTTTTCTTTGGAGAAAAATGTCAGAGACATACAACTATTCGGGGACTCCAAAATCAAATGTGACTGGTTGAATAGAACTACTAGATGCTCTTCTTTTTCTTTGAGTCATATTCTGGATGAAACTCTGAGATTAATATCATGATTTGACTCCTTCGCATGTAAACACATTTTCAGGGAGTGGAACGGGGTTGCTGACAACCTATCCAAAGAAGCTGCGATCGGGGAGTCGGGCATCTGGATGATCCGGGAACTGCATCATGGAGAACACTACCAATATTATCACCGGCCATTTATGGATCTAATTGATTAATTATTTGATGGCATATGAACATTATCTTTTTGTGTATATATTTATTGCATGAAGAACTTCACAGTTTTTATATCCTATAGTTTTTACAGTTCTATATAGATTGATGCCTCCCTGCATGGATCAAGACAACAATTTTTTGATCACTGTTGTTGATGACAGACAGGTCTTTTAAAAATGGTCTAAATATGCATTATGCATCTGCAAAATGTAATTTCTTTTTACTAATGAAATTACAATTTTTCCTAGAGGAAAAAATAATAAATAACAATACTAGAGTTCTAAATAAATATAAATATAAATAAACTGTAAAAATAGTAAAAATAAGTAAAGTTAACAAAAAGTAAAATAAAATAAAAAAAGAGTTAAATTAAGAGAACTATAAAAAAGGTAAAAATAAGTTATCAAAAAGTAAAAATGAATAAAATAAGAAAGAATTATATTAAGAGAATTGCTAAATTAAGTTAAACTTAAAATAAAGAAATAAAAGTTGCATGTTGACACATGGAGTATGTGCATGCGGTTCCCCTTCCAATGTTTGCTCTATTTAATAGATGGTGACGAAGGTGAGAGATCATTCAATGATTCTATCATCCATTCTCTTGGGAGAAAAGTGTTGTGAGACAAAGGATTCCCTGACAGTAGTATGTTGATTGAGGGCTTGAGAATGGCCAGTTGTAGCATTATTTTGTGCACTGAGCCTACGGTTGGGTGGAGAGTCGTTCCCAAAACTTTGTTGTGGTTATCAGGATTCAAATAGCGTTCAACTCCGAGATCACAAGTAAGGAATATCATCGCCACAAGTAAATTGTCTCTGCTCATATTTCTGAGATTCTATGTTAAATAGTTAGTTAATTGTGTGTTGATTATAAATGACATAATTGATGTAATTATTTGTATATTTTAAAATCAGGGTTGTTACACCTTACACCATCACCAAGGTAGTGGGTGACAATAATTTTGAGTTAAGTATCCCTCCATTCCTTGGCTTGCACCCCGTATTCAATGTGGACCACCTTCGACCATACTTTCCACCATTGTTGGCCACATTAGACATTGCTAAGCAGTGGACACCAACAACACTCAATCCATATTACATCAAGCTAGGAACAACTGATTGAATCATAGAAATACAAATTAAAAACAATCTCCAACAAATAATCCAATTGTATTGAGTTGTCAAAGATGACCAGTTCCTGCACCAAGGTAAGTGGCTCACTAGGGACCAAATGCAACAGAAGTTTCCCCATCCCATAGAAGCACTCAACGTAATGGGGACCATTGATTCCTAAGGGGGCAGGAATGATCCAGGTAGATATATGGGGCCACCCACCTATTTCACTTGGACCTCCAACATGGTTTCCTTTTAGCATAATTTCTAGCATAATTTCATATTTTGGTAGTTTTTATTTTTGGCAGTTTTTTGAGTCCTAAAGTTCTAGAGCCATTTTGAGGCGCTAAACGAAGTTCTTTTGGAAAAAGGGAAAATGTGTAGCCCACAATAGGTGTTTGTAGTAAAATTTTATTTTCCTCGGATAGATATTTCTAATGAGGTGTTGTACACACCAAATAAACAATGTAGTCCAAAATTATGACCTCGAGAATTTGACATTCCAACAAACACCGACACGGCCCACAAACGTTTGGTGCTTCATCTCCTAGGGTTAGGTTTTTGGATTTTTATGGTTTTACATTGTTTCTTGATGTCAAAAATTCATGTCAACATCATTGTAACACAATTCAGAAGGCATATAGCCATCACATCTCTTCTCAAAGATAAGCTACCATCACACGAGGTAGTTTGATTATCTTATGTCTGTAAACAATTTTCAACACTTGCTATTAATTAATTGAAGTCATGTTTCGTTGTTGTGTTCTTATTTAAATCTTTATTTCATTTCCCATTTAAGGAATAAGTTAACTTTCACATTCTAATATTTGTAGGCTAGATAGATGTAAATTCCCTAAATAAATGGTTAAATCTCCTAGAAGGATATTTTTCGGTCCATAATTTTTTCAATAGGGAAAATATTACTTTTGCACTTCTCAAAGGCTCCACCCATGTCAAGAACTAGTGCAAAAATTACTGTGACTAGAGGAATGAGGATGAACCCTCACTATTTTCAGCTGCACCCTCCTGGAATTATTTCCGAGATGTCATCAAGGAACAATATTACCTTGTCAGGAGCTATGAATATAGATGCATAAAATGGACCATACTATAGCTGTAAAGGGGCCAAGACATTCCAGAGTTCACAAATATCTTTCATACCTTGTGCACTAAGATGGATATCAAAGACTCTGAGTGACATATAGTGATCAAGTACCATGGATGTCTACACATATACATCTAGATATAAATTGAGTTCCTAGACATCTCCTCAATTGGTGTAACATACCAATATGTCGTAAATAGAAAAATAAAATAAACAGAAGAAGCAATACATTGGATATGAAAATCCTTCACAACGGAAGCAGGGAAAGGGACAGAGCTAGGGTGGACTTCCCCAGGACAATGCAACTAAATCTCAAGAAAGAATGATTATGGAAATTAGAAGGAAGACACTGGGAATTGGCGTAGGCTCCACAAAAGTCCCTTGCACAACATTGATTATTACCGCTTGAAACAATCATTATTGGCAGAGCTTGCAAAGAAATAAATAATCTAGCTCAGCTTTTGATTTAAAATAGTATAAAAGAAATTTGATCATTGTTTCATAACCCAATACATTGCAATTGTGAATATCCAACTAGAAGAGTTAGAGGATCCCCTAGTGGGGGAGCACCTCTTCCATTCATAGATGTGGGTGACAAGGACCCAACTAGATTTCATTATTGGCAATGGTAACCAAAATAACCTAATCTCAGCAAAGGTCATCAAGGAATTTAAGCTTTCAATAATGTTACACCCCCAACCATACGCCATTGGTTGCTTGAGCCATGGATGAGAAATCTGTGACATCCAACAATATCGTTTTTCCTACAGCATCAAGCCCTTCACATATGAGGTATTGTGTGATGTTGCACCAATCAAAGTTTGTGATGTTTTTTAAGAAAACCTTATATGCAGAAACATTATGTTGTTTATGAGTCTCAACCTTGTAGCGTTGTTATTACTCTAGGGGGTCAGCTCTACAGGATACTAGAAGAAGTTCCAACTATTGCAAAATTGTCAATCTAAAAAAAAATGCAAGAAGGTGTTAACTCATACTTCTAAGTTTTTTCTTTCCATATCTAGGTCAGAATGTGAACAACAAGTCACTGCAACCACCACAACTTCAATACAAGCTCTTTCTACAAAACACAAGAAGGTGGACAAGCTTATAGAACAGTAAAGGGATATATTCACCTCACTAATAAAGGAACGCCTACTCTTCCAAGTCACACATTGACTTACATTGGATGAAATCTATCCATATGTTTAGTGTGGCTAAAATGGAGCTCTTTACAACTCTATTAGTTCTTTGCAAACATATTCAGGGTTCCAACCAATAAACCCCATGGATGTCACCTTTCTGACTGCTTCTTCACCAACAAAGTCCTCCCATCGTCCAACCAAATTTGTTGAACGATTTCAACACTTCCAGTAATAGGTTCATGATTCCTACCAAGAGCCAATGCCAAGTATAAACAAAGACATGGCCAATATTAGGTTCTATGTAAGTTTCTAGATACAACTAATGAGATTGTGGATGCTAAGATGAAGGGTACTTGCCAATGGAACATACAACTCTTTCAAGTTGTTAACACAGGGAAGTTTCTTCACTAGGGAAGTGGTTCACCAGGAACCAAGTTTAGAAAACATTTCCTCATATGATGAGGGGATTTTATGTAACAGGAACCATTTCTTCCGAAGGGGGGAGGATTGATCCAAAAGGATAATAGTTACCATGGTTAATAATTATTTTTCTACCAATGTTTGTAAAATCATGGATTATATTTGAAATATGCATGAGAAAAAAAAAATCATAATAGTGAAGTAAGAATCTAATCACACGATGATTTAGTTTTCACCATCATATTCACCCATGGATTCTGTAAACCATGGTATTTGAATCACACAATATTTTAATTTTTACCACCATAATTTGTGATCTTCACCTATGGTATTCATCCATGGATTTTGTAAATGATGGTACTTACCCATGATATTTTGAAATGTACGAAGGGATGACTCTTAGTGGAAAGACTCTTGTTAAAATTTTAAATACAAGAATTCATTGGGATCAAAGAAAGATTTTCTTATAATGTAGTATCATTGTATATTATCAATTCAATAAATATTTGAGCTCATGTTTACTCTCTTATGCATGGTACCATATTCTGAGTTATCTTTATAATGTTTTCTGCATTATTTCTCTTATGAATTGTGCCCTATTCTCAATTATTTTTATAATGTTTTTCTACAATATTTATCTCATGCATTATGACATATTCCTTTCTCACTCATGAAATTTCATTTTTTAAACAATTTGGATCACACCAACATTAAATGCTTTAGATTTCATGAGAACTTTGCAATTAAGCGCAGTTGGGCTAAAGTAGTATTGGGATGGGAGACTTGTTGGGAATTTTTAGTTGGTATTCATTTGTCACTCTATAAGTCTCATTCCTCCAATGATTTGAATCAGTTTGAAATATATCTTCATCAGCATATGAGAAAGCATCAAACCATTATTCCATATAATCCTTTGTAGAATGGTGTAGCAAAACAAATGAATGGGACACTCTTGAATATGGTACACTTAATGATATTTTTTCAAGAATGTGAAGTTGATGTTTTGGGATAATGAATTTCTATGGAAAATATGTGTGAAAAACATGAGTCCATCTCATTCCCTTGGGAATAAGACTCCATATGAATTGTGGTATGGTTGCATTTCTTTGGTGAGGCTTTACAATGTATTTTGTTTCACCTTATTTCTTAAATCCCAAGAAGAAAAGAAACATAATTAGTGCAAGGACTCGAAAGGGAATCTTCTTGGGTTACTCAAATACCACCAAGGAATTTCATCTTTACGATGAGGTAAATGAAAACTTCATTATTTCTAGAGACGCGCTTTCCTTAAAATCCATTGGGATTAACAAAATTGTTGAGTAACAATTTGATCATTTGGATATATTTACCATGTAAAGAGATATAATGAGTTTGATGATTAGATTCCACATCTTGAAGTGGGGATCCTTATCTTGGAACAATCTCTAGAATCTTCTTTTGAAGTGCCATCTTCCCCTCATGAAGAAGATCCAACAACTTCACCATAATAGGGAGTTCAATTGGATGATATGATTAAGAGAATTGAAAAACCAAACCTTAATGGGAATGTAACACCATCTCAAGTACTAGAGAAACCTAGACCACCATAGAATGGTCCAAAGTTGCTGATAAAGACAATTGAAAAGGTTCATCTTGATGAAGTTGAAAAGATAGGAACCAAAAGTTCTGCAAGGAAATATGGAGGTGATGTAGATAATTCAATGTAAATGATATTGATGTTTCATATGGTTGTGAATTGAATTTGTCTACTAACTTTAAACCAACTTCATTTTAAGAAGTTGCTTCTCTTGATGAGTGGAAAGAAGCCATACAGAGGAGTATGTTGCTCCTATCCATTTGGAACTCAACCAATTGATTGTAGGTGGGTCTTCAAGAACAAGTGAAAATTTTATGACTCACTTCACAAAAATAAGTTTAGGCTTGTGGTGAGTGGATATGCATAGAAGGAGGCATAGACTATGAGGAGACTTTGGCTGCCACAAATAAATGGGCTACTATTCGTGCATTATTAGCTTGGGTATGCATAATAGGTAGATGATTTACTAAATGGATGTGAAAATAGCCTTCTTGAATGGAGACTTCAAAGAGAATGTTACATGTCTCTACTATGAGGATTTGTTATAAAGGGTTAAGAACATAACGCACACAAGCCCATTATGACCTAAGGAAAATACTTTCCACATGTGATGGAAAGCTAAGTGAGCTTTTTTAAGACCAATTTCAAGCATTTCAATATTGATAATGCAACTTTGTTTGTCAAAAAGGTTGGGAAAACTGTTGTATATCTTGTGATACATGTAGATGATCTTTTGATAAAGTGGAGAAATGAAACATCTATTACATCCATAAAGAAAAAATGAAGAAATTTTTTGAGATGACCAACATGAAACAACTTCAATATTACTTAGATATTAAAATAAATCAAAATCCAAAATATGTATTTATCTCTAAAAAATAGAATAAAAAATTGTTAAACAAATTTAACGTAGCTAATTATAATCATCACTATGCCACACTGAAAAAAAAAAATTGAAACTTACATTTAAAAAATTTGAATATATAACAACTTATAAAGGGAGAATAGATATTTCATTTTACAGTGAGGATTCTTTCTTATGCTTTCGTCAATTACTTTAAGGTGGAGGAATTCACACTAATTAGACATACACATCCAAACTTTGACAAAGATAAAGAAAGTTTTCCACGGGAACCGATTAAGTAAAAGTCATGTCCGAATATGCGTGTTTTTTTGATATGTTTTTCATGAACACATAGACAAAGGGGACTAATAAATCGTCACACAGTCTGATCCCTAAGTTTTGGTAAAGTGTAAGCTTTCTTAACGAGGAAGGGCACTATTTTATTAAACATAATATCTCATATCTCATCAAGTTTGTCTCACTTTATTGGTATCTTGGTTTATGCCATATTAATATATTTTTTTCACTTTAGAATTTTAGTTACTCATTTTTGTGATAATTATATTTCACTCATTTTTATAATTTTGTGATTTTTTTTTATAGTTTTGTGGTTTTTGTAATGGTTTTGGTTTAATTGATTCAATTCGTTTTTAATAGTATTTTTATATTATTATGAGAGTTAGTTTAATTGGTTGAGTTTTTATTATTAAAGTGTTTTTTCATACAAATATACATTTCTTATTATTCATATGAATTAAAGAAGAGTCTATATAAGTCTATATGGGAATGAACCTCGGAATTTGTGGGGACTAAACCATCACATCATTAACATGCTTTTGTTATTGAAAAATTACTAGTTCAATTCCTTCAACATTCTTTCAATTGATATACACAAATATATTGTGTGGACATACCTACTACAAAATCTATGAAGCAAAAAAAAAAATCATCATTTCTTACCTTGTAAAATTAATTTCACTTTTAACATTTATCTATATCACCTATGTCTTTTTTTATCTACTTCAAAATTGAATCTCTTAAAATTTACTTACCCTGCTTAACGTTACCTTTTCATGTAATAAGATTTATGATGAACACTAAAAAAATAGGTATGGTAAATAAATAAAACCTCTTTTTATATTTAGTCCATAAACCTCCTTATATTTACAAAGGCTCAAAAAATAGGTTTTATTTAGGTGAAGCCTATGGGCCAACTACCATTTTAATACCATGAGCTAAATACCATGGGTCAAATACCATATTTATAAAAGAGATATGGTAAATTAATAAAAATATAAATAAACTAGAGGTGTGGTAAATAAATAAAACATTTTTTTATATTTATTCCATAATTCACTTTATATTTACGAACACTCAAAAACGAGGTTTTATTTAGGTGAAGCCTATGGGCCAAATTATTATTATACTATGCAAAAAAAACATTATTAACCCTA
>APFE031315018.1:12336-49602 GCA_000404065.3 Pinus taeda | reverse complement strand
GATGGACTTTCCAACCATTCTGAGCTGCTAGTGCAAAGAGTGTTCGGATGGTGGCCCATTTTGCTATGGGGGCAAAAGTTTCCTCATAATCGACCCCTTCCTTCTGTGCAAAACCTTTTTCCACAAGCCTAGGTTTGTGCTTGTCAAGTGAGCCATCAGCTTTGTACTTGTTCTTGTAGACCCACTTGCAGCCAATTGGTTTGGTTCCAAATGGAGGATCAACCAGCTTCCAAGTGCCGTTCTTTATGAGGGCATCATACTCCTTTTGCATTGCTTCTTTCCATTCATCATGAGAAGCAGCTTCTTTAAAGGGAGTTGGTTCAAAATCTGTAGACAAGTTCAATTCACAATCATAAGAAACATCCATATCAATAGGTGAATTAGAGTCATCTACATCACCTCCATTTTGTCGATTTGCATTTCTGGTTCCTGTTTTTCCAATTTCATCAGGATGAACACTTTCAAGTGTCTTGTCAGCCACTTTGGGGGACCTTTCTGAGATGGTCCAGGCTGCTCTGTTGATTGAGTTGGGAGTGAATCAAGATTGAGTCTCCCAATTCTATCAATTACATCACTTAAAGCATCATCCGTTGTTGGAGTTTCAGTCGTGGAGAGTCTTCTTCAGAAGAAGATTCCACATGTTGATCTAGTATAGGAATCCCCCCTTCAAGATGTGGAATCTGATTTTCAAATTCTTGAAATGATTTCATTTTTGCGAATCTATCCAAGCGATCAAGTTGCCGCTCAACAACATTGTCAGGTTTGGATGATTCAAGAAAAATTACATCTGTAGATATAACAAACTTTTTATTTTCTTCATCATAGAGGCGGTATGCTTTGGAGGTATTTGAATACCCCAAGAAAATACACTTACGACTTCTAGCACCAAGTTTGTTTCTATGTACCTTGGTATCAAAGCATAACAGGTGGAACCAAAAATCCTGAGATGTTTGACCGAAGGAACATGTCCATACCACAATTCATAAGGAGTCTTGTTTCTTATAGCATTAGATGGACATCTATTCTTTATATATGCAGCACATTGAATAGCATTAGCCCAAAACATTATCTTTACATTTTTGAAGAAGAGCATGGATCGTACCATATTTAAGATTGTCCTATTCATTCTTTCAGCTACACCATTTTGTTGGGGATTATAAGGTACAGTGGTTTGATGTTTGATCCCATGTTGGCGAAGATAGTTTTCAAATTCATTTGATGTGTATTCTTTTCCATTATCAGTGCGAATAGACCCAATATGAGATTGTGCATCATTTTCAATCCATTTATGAAAATTCTTTAATGTTTGGAAAGCATCAGATTTGTTCTTCAATAAATAAACCCAACACATTCTGGTGTAGTCATCAATAAATGTCATGATATATTTATTTCCATTTGCAGAAGGAACAGGCATTGGACCACATAAATCTGAATGAATGAGTTCAAGTTTTCTATGTGCTCTTGAATGTGAGTCATGAAATGACTGTTTGCTATGCTTTCCTAGAATGCAAGCATCACATTGCTTAAGTTTTCTAGGAATTTTAGGCAAACCAGCCACACCATTTTCTTCAATAAGCGGAGACTGTCATAGTTTAAATGTCCAAATCTAGCATGCCATAATAAACTTGATGGAAGTGTACCTTCTTCATGATGAGAAATATATGAGAAATGTTGTGCATGAGCAGATGTTCCTTGTAGTTTGAAAAACCTTTCTTCTTCTATTCCCCTCATGACAAGTGAGTGGTCAGATGCTTTTCTTACCTCAAGCTTGCCATCAAACATATGAATGGAGTGACCTTGCTGGCGGATGTGGACCAAGGACAGCAAGTTTCTCTTGAGCTGTGGGAGATATAGAACATGATCCAGAAGAAAGTCTGGAAGACCAGGCAGTGTAAGCCTGATTGTGCCGATGGCTTGATTTTTGACTGATCTGCAAAGTATACTGCTCCATCAACATTGTCAGTGAAATCTTCAAAAAAATCTTTTCTATGAGTCATGTGAGAGTTTGCTCCTGAATCAAGCAACCAATCATTTTTCCAGGAAGCAAGTGAAGCATTAAACAAATCTTCATTTACTCCAATTTTACATTGTGCCTCAACATAGTGAGCGGATTCAGGGGCTTTACCTTTGTCTGTATTATCAGTTTTACCTTTTTGTTGGTTTCTTCTCTGCTCAATTTTGTCCCATGGTAGCTTGCATGTGGATGCATCATGTGATCCATTTCTTTTGCAGCGAATACAGTGCAAATCTGCCTTTTCTCCTTGAAAATGTCTGCCCCCCTGCCTCTGAAATATCTTCCACTTCCTCTTCGTCCACCTCTTCCTCTTGTAGAGTCTTGAGCAAGATGTTTTTCTTTATGAGCAAGGCACACAGTCTCTTCAGAAGACTCAAGGATTGTCTTCTTTCCAAAAGCTTTTTCTCTTTCAGCAAACTTTTTCACAAGAGAGTCAAAAGTCACATCTTTGAGATTTCCATTTGCTTGCAAAGACTCAAGATAATTGGAGTAAGTAGGATAAAGTGCCTTGAGAAAAGCGATAAGAGGAATATCCAATTCAACCTTAGTGGACTTGATATCATGCATTATAGACTTTATTTCAGATGCAAGAGCAAGAGGATCATTATTTTGCAGTTCAAGAGTGAAGAGTTTAATCATGAGTTGGACGACTTCAAGTGCAGAATGTGAGTCATAGAGTTCTTTCAGCTTTTGTAAAGCTTCAAAGGTAGTTGAATATGATGAAATATGGCGACTCACCTCTTTATTTACAGATGCTGCAATTAATGCATAAGCTTTGCTGTTCTTGTTTTCCCAAATGGCGAGCTTTTTGTCTGAGGTAGGCTTTTCTGGGTCACTGTCTCCTTCTCCAACACACACTCCTTTCCACAACTCATTGAAGATGAGGGTGTGTTGTATCATCCGAGACCAATTAGGATAGTTCCCCTTGCCAGTGAGAACTATTCCTACCATAGAGATGATTGAATGCATTCTGTAAAAAAAAAAAAAAAACTTCTGCTGATATACAGTGAAATTGTACTCAAAAGGGCAAAAATACTTTATGCACTATGTTTTCTTCAAATCCCTCCAATGATTATAAAAAAAATCCTCATGTAATATATCCAACATATAACTGGACCATTCTATAAACACAGTCAATAAAACAGTGTTAACATTCCACAGTGTACGGTATTTCAACAAGCTCACAGCAGTGCATATTCCATATATACACCCCTTCAATGCATTCAACAATGAGCCCCTTCAACAATGAGAGCAGGTGCAAGAGCGGATTGGTATGGAGAAAGCAGTTTCAAGATTTATGAATGGTGAACGAAATGCAGGTTGCATAACCCGTCACGCAACTGGAATTAGTCCGTCGAAACTGGCATTGATCCATTTGTACACGGCATAATGAAAATTTTCGAGGTCCATCCAACGTTCAACATTGGGTTCGATGAAGCCGAGTATAACACTCACAGCAAAAGGTATGGAGAAACGAATTTACTGATATTGCAAGTTAAGAGTGGCAGCGACAGCTTTGATACCTTCATATGGAAGCAGCATAGCATGGGAGGAGTAGTTTACCGCACCATCATTTGCAATGCAGTGCAAAATACCACACGATACCACTGTGCTGTAGAAGGCAGCGACAATGTATCACCTGCGTTCAATGTGGAGTCGAATGTGTATGAGCCAAGTGTTCACCATGGAGGAGGCTGAGGGTGCTGTAGAAGGCAGCGTTCAACAAGGAGAAGTGTTGAAGGCAGTGATATACAACAGCGACGTTTACCATTACCCAAAACTGCCAGAATTCAACATTCACCAATCATGTTCAACGCACTACTCAGTGTTGAACGCAGAGAATATAAAACTCATAAATAATTCAACGGTCTATCCGAACACACAAATTGATAGTTCAAAAAAAACTGTAATGCGCTGAGGGTAGATAGAGGATGTAGCGCAAAAATTTGGGACAATATTACAGAGATTTTACAGAGATGACAGTCTACAAAAATGTAGAACAGAGGCAGGAAGGAGTTACATGACAGAAGAAAACTAAAAATAGGGTTGGCTCTGATACCATGTCAGGCCAGGAGTAACTCTAGTTTGGCTGAAAAACTGATTGATTTCATGCCATAGGTAACCCATTATTATATACAATAGGGAGTGATTGTTCAGTTCATCTCCCGATGACTGTTCACCTTCCCAATTTATTTTATTTACATAAAATTCCCAATCATGAAGATTAGGTGTCAACAGAAACAACTATGGTTGTTGAATATTAGGCCCTAATAAAAATTTAGATGTCGTAATTGGTTCCATTGCTTAAGGGTACTGATATTGTTGGTTGTAAATGTTTCTATAAGACCAAATATGGTGCCAGTGCATAGATTGACAAGTAGAAGGCTAGACTTGTGAAAGGTTTCTCATAGAAAGAAGGCATTGGTTACAATGAAAGCTTTGTTGTGGTTGCTAGGATTGGACTTTATTTGTATGATTCTATCTATAACTACTTTACAAAGGTGGGAGGTTCATTGGATGGATGTCAAAAGTGCTTTCCTTAATGTGATGCTCAAGAAGAGAATTTTTATATGTAACAACCACCAGGGTTTCTTCAAAAGTTTCAAGACCAATGGTGCCTAACTTAATAAATCTTTATATGGACTAAAGTAGGCATCTCGTGTTTGGTGTGAGAAGATCCATAACTTTTTTTCTTAGTTGTGGATTTTCTTGTTGCAAGAGTGAGCTTGTTCTCTACATTTGTCATTAGGATAATCAAATTCTTATTATTTTTCTCTTTATTGATGATCTAATTTTGGCCAGCAACACGACCTCCCAAATTAAAGAACTAAAGCTAAGGCTTGAGGACACCTTTGCAATGATTCATGTTGGTTTTCTTCACTACTTTCGAGGCATTCAAATTTCTCTATCCACCTTTGGGATCTCTCCTTTTCAACCTTAGTATTTTCTAGATTTGTTGCAATGCTTCAGGACAGATGATTGTAAGCCGGTTAACAATCCTCTTGCCACTGGGATGAAGTTTAGGTAGATTGTAGAATACTACTAGTTACTATTTTAATGTGAGGTATTGCTTTTGCTATCAACTTGTGTTATTGGTGTCTAGAGGCACCTTATGAGAGTTATTTGTAGGCAATCAAGTGCACTTTTTGCTATTTGAAGGTGCCAACCATATAGGTATTCACTATGTAGTACGAACCCTTATCATCTTCAAGCATTTCCTGATGCACGTTGGATTGGTGATCTATCTTGATGGGCACCGTTCCACCTCTTGT
This sequence comes from Pinus taeda, assembly GCA_000404065.3. Taxonomy (NCBI): domain Eukaryota; kingdom Viridiplantae; phylum Streptophyta; class Pinopsida; order Pinales; family Pinaceae; genus Pinus; species Pinus taeda. The sequence continues at coordinate 44,316 of APFE031315018.1, read as the reverse complement.
TAATTGTGTACTCTTGGTTTTAGAGTAGTTTCTTGGTGTTCCAACACGTGACGTATTGTGGTTCCATCTTCTACAAAAATTTAGTAGGCCAAATTGCCAATGCTGTCTTAGTGTGGAAGCATCTTGTTTGGATGCAAATGATTCTTGATTAGTTGGGTCTTTGTTAAAATGTCATTGTTCCTTCAATCGATCAAGTTGTATCTTTGTCAAAATCTTGGTTGGGCCCACCTTCATTGGTTTGCGGCATTGTATTAGTTTGGGAGACTTGCCATTTTTGGGGGATGTTGTGCTATAATGGCTTCTCTTTGTGTCCTTTGTTCTACTTAAATGAGGTTGTTGGAATTATTAGTGTAATTTGTACATATTGATATGGCCATGTCTAATACATCATTATATACTTGTAATTATGGATAAGGCCATATCCTTTATTCTTTTGTTATATACTGGGTGTATGGTTAAGGTTGACCTATTCAAACTTCATATGTAGGACCAGTAACCTTCTTGTGGACCGTGTCCTTGTTATGTGGGCTCATAACCTCTATTGGGAGGATGCCTCACTTGAATTGTGTGTAAATACATGACTCTCAGTTGTATCATCTCATCTTGTCATATTCTTTATCTCTCTTATATAGTGTTTTATGCTGAAGGGCACTTATATTTTGACATTTTGCCTTGTGATTGCCTTTTTCTCTAGGTGCACTTTTGCATTTTTGTTTTCAACAGGCTTTTGCACTTGCTCTCTAGTGCACTTATGAGAAGGCTATTTAAAATTTGGGCGAGATTGGTTTCCATCGGTTCTGTTGTTAACTTTTATAAATCCAAACAATGTAGTTATGATCATAGCAATAAAGAATGTTTGGATTGGATTGGTTTACACGATGGAGGGATTGAACTGGAGGCCAATTCCCGTTTGACCAACCTGTGACCAGTTCGACCTTGTGTCACATTTGCTCTTTGGACCAAAAGTGTCTAGGGCAAAGCCATGTCTGGAAAATCTATTTGCTTTAGGACTGGGGCGTATTGCAACATTTCCATTGGATTCTATCATGTATAAAGGTATGGAACTAGCATTTAATTAAGAACACTAAGCCCTCTATGTACCTCGATGTTGGTGGTATTGATTGTTGAACTCTTCTGTCATGACTCTAGTAAAAATGTACCCATTGTTGAAGAAAGTGCAACTAGGTTCCGTATTTACAATTATAATTTTGATCTTTGTACTTGTCAAGAAAAAGAAATATTATTTTGTAAATTATAAGAATGAGTTTCTTGCTCATTCCATAGGTCTAGGAAAGTCAAAGAGTCAAAGACATGTGTAAAGAGCTCTTCTTGAGCATATATGAAATATATACAAGTCTAGAACAACCCTCCAAGACAAGCACAATCCTCTAAGACAAACACGAAGAAGTCTGCCTACGAAACAATGAAGAAAACAATTAAGTTGGCCTCAAAATAAATATTAATGACAAGTCGGCCTAGAAATAGGGACACATCGGTTCACCCTTACATGTTGGCTAAATACAGAGACATACACCTAAAAATATGCGGCTAGAGTCACAGAAAGACAGAATCTCGTATAAGCCTCTGCAACTTTGGATATCTCTGAAATTTCGCTAATAATTACAGTGACAAGTAATGGAACAGGAATCTCAGATGAAGGCTATGTTACAACATTTCAGTTGAGAAGGTGTCTACATGTTTTTGGATGGATATTACAGGGGATACACACTCTCACAATCTTGGCATAATAAGGTGCAGTGATGGCAGTGACAAGGGTGATCTCGGTGAAAAGAGAACACAATTATGTTCTCAATAAAGATCTCAATAGTCTTGGTAACACGAATAATCACAGTGTCGAGATAATGATGATGGAAGGATCTCATAGTGAAATACTATCTCGACATACAGTAAGGAGCAGTCATAATCCTATCACAGTGATGACCTTGTTCTTAATGAAGACATAGTCACAAAGGTTATGATCTCGGTGAAGGAACAATTATGATGAGACTGACATGTCATCAGTGGATCTACATATAGCTCTCCTATACATATGAAGATCTCGGTGATGGTGCAACAATGATGATGATCTCAGCAGTCTCAAGAAAGAGGATTGGTGTCTTGGTTTTGGAGTGGCCTAGTAAGTCAAGGGTCAAGGTCTTAGTATTTGTCAATTGGAATCTCTATAAGAAGAGTTTTTGTTCGGGTTTCCCTCTCCAAGAGGGAGAGGTTTTGGCCTTGGCAGAATGCTAACATCTTGTGTTCTTGTCTCTTTGTTTTGGTAGCTATTTGATGAACTAACGAAGACACACTATAATAATAATAAGTGAAGATTGGAATAAGAAGGAAAATTGAGAAACACCTCACAAATAGTTATCATGAAAAGAAGAATCACACTAATTACATTTTCCCTAGATTCTTCAACATGGAATCAGAGCTAAGGTGCTGAAAAAGGAAGAAGGGCATCAAAGCAAGTTAAAATTCTTTTTGTCAAGATGGAAGTATCAAGTCTACAACAAGCAATCTACAACAACAAGAACCTTATCAAAATGTCTACGAAGCAAGATAACTCAAAGAACCTCAAAGTCGAAAAATCATTTCATCTTGGAGAAAGTTGAAAATCCAAGAAACAGTCCTAATCTTCAACAAAAGGAAAACACAGTCTTGGTGCTAGCCTCAAGAATGGGTGTCATTACAACCTATGTCATACCACACAAATCTCAATAACTTATAGTCTGAAGCAGTTCCAGTGCTTGGTATTGAAGGTCTCAAAGGAAATCCATGCTCATGCTAGAAAGGATCTACAAGATTCTACTCCAGCAAGGAACACTACAACAAGGTTACAAGGATACACAATCACATCATACATTACAACAATATCACTACAGTAGGAGAACACAATGCTACATCTTGGATGGGCATCATGACAGTACTCTCAAATTCTTGATTTCGATTTCATACCCTCACAAGGAATCAAGTAATCTCAACATATTATAAAAGTAGTAGTGCTTTGGTGCTGAACAAGGCAAGGAAGTCTCAAGAAAAATCTTGGAACTCAATTGTACAAGGCAGCTCAAGAATCTCATTGAAGGAGATCATTCAAGAAAGCATGAAGGTGAAGATTTCATCTTCACATGACAAGTATCTTTTCATTCTATATTCAAGTTTGGGTAAAATAACTTCATCATTGCAAGGACTTCTATGAATTGGATGGGTTATCACAAGATTCCTTGCATGAAGAAGGAGGATAGACATAGTCCTCTAAGTAGCTGAATTCATCAAAAGGTCTCCTCTGAATTTATAAAAAGGGAGAATTATGAAAGATCCCCTCACATGGCAAAATTGGAGACATCAAAGTGATGTAGATGATAAACTCTTTCTCTGAAAATGCAATCTGATCTACATGAAAGTAAAGGTTATCAAAGAATGTAGGATATCTTCCTTCTACAAGACCTAGAAAGGAAGATAACCATAATAGATAATCAAGGTAACAAACATCCATGGGATAAGAAGGTTACCTCATTGGACAACTTATGGTCTCTATGATAAATAGAGAAAGACAAGTTGATGGCAAAAGTATTGAATGGATAAAGAACTAAATCATGTAGAGAAAGGAAAGGAAAGTTTGGTCCTCAATCAAGGCAGAATAGGTATAACTAAAATGATGAAAGCTCATATCACCAGACAGATGGAGGAAGCTGAAGGGAAAGGGCCATGAAAAGAGGTCTCATGAGGAAGATGGTATCCCTCACAAAAGGGTCCTATGATAAGCTTCTGCTATAAGATATGACAATGATAAGATGCATCGTGGTATCATGGAAGCATTAGAAACAAGAACTCGTACATGTCCATGGGAATCATGAAGGACAAAATCCATGATAGACAAAACATGAAGGATATAGCTCTTAGGAACCTTAGTGGGCATTGAAGAACAGGAAGAAGTCATCTAGGACAAAGCTCATCATACATCAAAAGTGAAACATCTGCCAGTTGAGGATATACAAGATCCTCAAAATTCTCTGATGGAATCCTCATCGTAGGGTTCACTAATCTAGAGAGGAAGCAAGAGTTTCAACAAGAACTCTAACTTATGAAATCCATGTAATAATGATATGATGACATGAAGCAGATCAAGGGATTGCAGATCTCTTCAATGAATGAAGCTGCTGGAAGAAGCCTTGATGACCTGAAGGTGAAAATAAGGTATGTATACTTGTGTTTAATATTACAATGACATGTCATATGGTTGCAGGGAACATAGATCATCACTTCTATCTTGAGAAGCATGATCAAGAGAAAAAGGATCTCCTTCTTTGAAAGAATGCAAGAAGATATAAGACACACTAGATAATATGTCCTCATATGAAGTATGAGGTGGCTGACCACAACTAAGAAACTTTGATTCAAGGGCACCTAAGGAAGGAAGAGATCATGAGATATGAAACCATGATGAAGGTAATCAACATCCAAAAGATCAAGAAGACTGGACTAGAAAATCTCCCAGAAGGATATGAAGACTCTGATGGAAAAGATGTAGACCCTTGACAATGGTTATCTTTGGAGATGTGTCAACATAAATGCAAGATGCTGATGCCTATTGAAAGATGTCATGATGAAGAGCCACCTGGTAAGGTACGATTTGATTTAATGATATATTTTTTGATTTCTTGAATAATATCTGGATAAGTTCATGAAGGGCTACTTACAAGTACAACTAGCATTCATGTGATGAATGGAAGAAGCATGATGAGAAAGAAGTAGTCATATGACGAAGGTTTTAGATATGAAGAAAGCCACTTTCCTTGAAGAAAGAAATGACATAACGAACCAAGGAAAGTGATCAAGTAGCTGAAGGACCCATGAAGAAGAAGTTGCTGATGTATAGAAGAGTCCCTAGCTAAGAGGGAGCTCTAACAAGTCCCTGATCAAGAGGGAGCTTGGATTAGATCACCCCTGATTAAAAAGGAGTGACAATTGTGTTTTTCTATTTCATGTGTCATGCACTAGACCAGGTCTAACAGCTGCAAGTCTAGGTGAAGGCCATGAATGGAAATGTAGACACATGATAGACACAACATTCTTGTCTTCACGTGGGAAGAAAGAATGGAGGATTGGGTAATCATCTGGTATCCGATGCTCTTTGAGGATGTGTAGGGCATCCAAGATAAGAGTAGGCAAGAGGATCGATATTCTTTGAGGGCTGGGAACCCAAGATGAGAACAGTCCTAGAAGGTCATACTTAGTGAACACCCGGGTGGGTATGTACCTTGAAAGACAATGATAAAGGTGTCTATAAATCATTGGTCTTGCCAACATTGTGCTCTGATCTTATTAGAGATAGAGCTGTTAGTCAAGGCCTTGCTATAAACAATGTTGGTTACTATGATGCTATAACAGATGGGTTACCAATCCGACTCTTTTTATGAGAAATTCTTCAGATTGAGAATGACCAAGTACCATTATAAATACCTCCCTAGTTAAGAGGGAGTGTTGAAGAAATTGTAACTAGGTTCGGTATTTACAAATGTAATTTTGATCTTTGTACTTGTCAAGAAAAATAAATATTATTTTGTAAATTATAAGAATGAGTTTCTTGCTCATTCCATAGGTCTAGGAAAGTCAAAGGGTCAAAGACATGTGTAAAGAGCTCTTCTTGAGCATATATGAAATATATACAAGCCTAGAACAACCCTCCAAAACAAGCACAATCCTCCAAGAAAAGCATGAAGAAGTCTTCATACAAAACACTGAAGAAAACAGTTAAGTCGGCCTCAAAATAAATATTAATGACAAGTCAGCTCAGAAATAGGGACACATCAGTTCACCCTTACATGTTGGCTAAACACTGAGACATAACACCTATAAATATGCGGCTAGAGTCACAGAAAGACAGAACTTCGTATAAGCCTTTGCAACTTCGGATATTTCTGAAATTTCACTAATAATTACAGTGACAAGTAATGGAACAGGAATCTCGGATGAAGGCTATGTTACAACATTTCGGTTGAGAAGGTGTCTACATGTTTTCAGATGGATATTACAGGTGATACACACTCTCACAGTCTCGGCATAATAAGGTGCAGTGATGGTAGTGACAAGGGTGATCTTGGTGAAAAGAGAACACAATTATTTTCTCAATAAAGATCTCAATAGTCCTGGTAACACGGATAATCAGAGTCTCAACATAATGATGATGGAAGGATCTCATAGTGAAACCCTATCTCGACATACAATAAAGAGCAGTCATAATCCTATCACAGTCAGGACCTTGTTCTTGATGAAGACACAGTCACAAAGGTTATGATCTCGGTGAAGGAACAGTTATGATGAGACTGACATGTCATCAATGGATCTACATACAACTCTCCTATACATATGAAGATCTCGGTAATGAAGACCTTAGTTATGGTGCAACAATGATGATGATCTCAGCAGTGTCAAGGAAGAGGATTGGTGTCTTGGTCTTAGAGTGGCCTAGCAAGTCAAGGGTCAAGGTCTTGGTATTCGTCAGTTGGAATCTCTATAAAAAGAATTTTTGTGCGGGTTTTCCTCTCCAGATGGAGAGGTTTTGGCCCTGGCAGAATGCCAACATCTTGTCTCTTTGTTTTGGTAGCTATTTGATGAACTAACGAAGACACACTATAATAATAATAAGTGAAGATTGGAATAAGAAGGAAAATTGAAAAACACCTCACAAATAGTTATCATGAAAAGAAGAATCACATTAATTACATTTGCCCTAGATTCTTCAACACTTTGATATGTTAAGATTTTCTTATCTTATTCACTTAGAGTGTAATGTCCTTGAGAAATTTAAGCCCAAGATACGAAGTAGCCTATCGATCCCTGTAGGCTATAGTCCTTGATAAAGGGGAAAAACCAAAAATACTCAATGTTTGGGCGGCAGAGGGCAACTTTTGGGGCAGCTGGGCAAAGAAACCCAAAGTTGGGGTCTTGAGTGAACCTCACTCAATCAATTAAGGAGCAAGATCCACTCAAGAAATCTATAAACACAAGAGGGCTAGATTCATTTCGATCATTATCTCTGTTTTTCTTTGAGCTTGAGGCTCAGAGGGTTTTAAGACCCCTTCTCTCCTATCAATTTCGGTGGTGAAAGATTCCACCCTAGTTGATAAACTGACTTTCTCTTTATTTCCCTGTTTTCTACTTTGTTCTGGCACATATTGTTGAAGGAAAGGTTTTGGTTTGAGAAAGATCTGTCAAGGCAAGCAAATTCTCTCTAAGGCAAGTCCACCTGAAGCAAGGCAACCCGAGTTCATTTTTGTGGCCAGGCGAGTTGATCTGGAGGCCAAACATTAATGGAATTCTGAGACAGAACCCCAACTAAGGCATGCAGATTGACTCTGTGGTTACTCCTGAGGCAGATTGAGAATCCAAGGGTCAAGCGAGAGGTAGATCCAGGGTCCCTGTGACAGACAAATTTGCTGAAGTGTTCTGAGCTTCCTTGAGGGCTAGCGAATCGGTTTTGAGAGAAAAATTCAGTTCAGACCTAATCTAAGGATGTTCTGTGACTAAAGGAGACATTGCCCCTGAGGTAGACGAGTGTCTTGAGGTCAACCCAAGGCCAGTCTAGTGGATCCGAAGGGTCTGTGAAATTATCTGTAGTTCTGTGGCAATCCGAAGTTCAGAAGATTCTATGACAGAGGTGAGTCAGCTTGTGGGTTCTTGAAGTAGAAGCAAATGTGAATTCTGTAGCAGAGTAGGGCGGGCAGGTTCAAGTCTGTTTTAGAGGATTGAAAGTTGAAACAGAATTAGAGTGCGCATTTGAGGCAAAACTTGGATACCTTGAGCAGACCAGGTTCCTTGTAGCGTTAGCAATCAAGTCATTACTTAGGGTATTATTTCAATTGTTAAATTGGTTCTGTCTGTTAAACGTGAACCATATTGTATGAATCTTTAATATTGTGCCAAATTATTTTATGGGTTTGACGAACAATACACTGTACTGTTGGATATATTGTATTGGAATGTGGATTCATTGAATGCTACTTTGCTCTATTCAGCCTATTATATCTTTGAAAAACTGGTATTGTACACTGAAGAATATATTAATTGTATTAAACTGACACTTATTTGGAAAAGGAAATTCTGTTGAAATCCTAGTAACCTTGAAAATGCTTGGGGCTGAATTACCCTAGTTCACTACATAGAGGGTGATATTGATGATGAGGATCCCAATATAGGCAATGACTTTTATGATATGCAGGTATTTGTTGTAACATGATTTTTTTTTGGATTATATAGGCCATCTAGAGCTTCTTTGTTGATGTATTTTTGGTTCAAAGATGGATTGCACTCTACGCTATTTTGGTTATTGCACACTTGCTATATATATGAGAAACTTTTCATATTTGTGTATAATGGTCTGGATTCATCTTAATGCACATGTATATTTATGTATTATTTTTCAAAGATTGAATATTTATGTATTTTTAGGTCAACAGGTTTTTTGGTTTGGTTTTTTTCCGATTTCCAGTTTTGGGGTCAACAAGTCTGGTTCTGCTAACATTGGTTCATTGTCCATTGGTCATTTTCAGTTTTAATTTTTGAGTCTTAGACTCTAGATATTGATGATCTTAGATTGAGACATTGATTTGTCACTCTTTACTAATTTTGAGTTTGAGTAATTTCAATTTACTATTCCAGTTTTCAGACTTTAGTATCCATTATTTTGCTTAGTATTAATCAAATTTTAGAATAATGAATCATGAATTTAAATCAATGTGGATTCTAGAATGATGAACGATGAAATTAAATCAATGTAGATTCTAGAATTCTGAATGATGAATTTTAATCAATGTATACAATATTTTACTATTTCTATTTCTTTGAATCATTTATGATGTATGAATCAATGTATCTCATTATTGAATTTGAATTATATATATATATATATAATATATATATATATATATATATATATATATATATATATATATATATCCCCACCCCCTTTGAATTTCCCTAAAATTTGGGGGTGTTCTCACCTGTTCCACCTGTGCGTCCCCCTATTCCTGCATCCCCCCGTCCTGGAAACTTGGTTGAACATTGTTTGATAGGGCAATGGGTATTGATACAATTCTACATACAATGCAAGCTGGGTGAAGAATCATAGGCATTGACAATACTGGTCAATGTAATTCTATATGATGTTGGTGTTGGGATTTTATCTGAAGGTAAAGGTTCAAGATAGTCAGCGTCGGAAGGAGCAATGGTGGATTTGGTTAAACATATTGATATCTAGTATTCCGTACTTCCATTGTCTTTGTTTAAATGCCTTATAGGACTAGGTTATTGCAAAGCCAGAATGGTAAACCTGTTTTCTTCTAATTTCCCATAGTCAACAATCACAGGTCAATGTGGTTTTTATTCAATATTTTTTTTTTGGGTAAGTTTGGCAACAGTGAGGCGACATCATGGCCATGTCCAAGAATAGCACCCAAATAGGAAGGGGAATTGAACCAGTGACTTAACATCTAGGAGTGCCTTAACAACGCACCTGATCACCGTCTATCCAAGACCCCGTGGACATTCCATCAGAAAAATTCAAGATAGATGCTTTTTAAATGCATCTCTTTTCAGTCAGAGGCGACATCATGGCCATGTCCAAGAATAGCACCCAAATAGGAAGGGGAATTGAACCAGTGACTTAACATCTAGGAGTACCTTAACAAACCACCTGATCACTGTCTATCCAAGACCCCATGGACATTCCATCAGAAAAATTCAAGATAGATGCTTTTTAAATGCATCTCTTTTCAGTCAGATTTCAAACCCATTAGTTTTAGAAAATGGGGTTGCAAGGTTGTTTTTTCCAAAGAATATATTTTACTTCTGATAAGAGAAAAACACAAGACTGAGCTATGAATCTGGAGACTCTCATTGCAGTGCTTCAAGCAACCGTGAAGTTTTTTGGTAGGAAATGATTTCATGAATTTTCAGTCTACCATTTTTGCTCAGCAGATTTTTTCTTGTTTCATTCTTATGATTGTGTCTAAAGTTGTTCATGGAAGATGTTTAATGCAGTTGGCACTGACTAATAAAACGATGCAGATTTCATGGTGTTCCAGCAGAAGAACGGTTGCACTGGAGATCTTTTCTAGTAAAACTGGGGACAGAGAATCTTAGAGGTGCAAAAAATGAAGAGCTTTTTGTAGCATCTCATAAGTATGCATCATTATCTTGCCCTTTGATTTCATGTTTGTGGACATTTGAATTGAGATTGTTTTTCTTTTTAATAATTTTATTGCACATGCTAGTAGGGGATGTAAAGTGAGCATAAACATAAATTATTGTGAAAATTGAGGTTTCTTTCTTTGGTGACAATGAAGTTACATTTGCAAGCAAAGGTATCCTAATCACCTCTTTTGTAGCATCTTTGTGGGATAACGAGTTGTTACAATACAAATACACATATCAGAATCATACCCTCTTAGAAGCATGCATGTGATTTTTGAAACAATGTGAAGCATTAAATGTCATTAGGAAGCTGCATCAGCTTGAATGTTTTCAGCAATTCTTTTAGAAAGCAGAAAATGAGTCATTAACCCCATGGTACAGATAGAATGCTTGAAATGATAAAACTAAATTATTCACATGCATTCTGATGTGGTGTAATATTTACCACTCAATGGAGCTATACCTTAGAGATTGCTTAATTAGACGAATTAATTTTCCAGATTTTGTGACCTAGCAACCATGAATAATAGTTTCTCCTGAAGGTCTTAAATCCATTAATTGATGTGGTAATCATGGATGCAAAGACAAAGAGACCTAGTCATTCCTTGTTATGACCAAGGATGACTAACTAGAGTGACTTTAGAGAGAGATTACATTAATGGTGGTTAAGGTAAAACTGGAAGTTATGGAAAAGAGTGGTCGCCGAGACATAAAGTCTATAAGAAAAGAAGCAAGGCAAGAAATCGTCAAGATTTGAGGAAGTGGAAATATCATTGAGGTCTACCAAAGGAGGAAGAAGGCAATCATAATAGACATGTCCTATTATCACAGAAGCTCGCACATTAGTGCAAAGCCTATCAGAAGGGTGTAGACAAGTGTAACATGGAAGTGTTACCACTGTCTCTTTAGTAATCACTTCCCTTGTTTTAGTGAAGGATAAAATCCAACACAAGGCAGGATTCCCGAGAAACTTCAAGGAATCCTATAGCAAGATGGGAATGTCTATGGCCTCCTATGTTAGTAACTCAAACATACCACCACTAAATTAATTATTCAAAATGAAACAAGGTGGTTAAAACAATTTCAAGATTTATGTGAGTGAAGTATCCAAAACAATTTGTGACATATGTCAAAGTGAAGATAGGGCAAGGAAGTACCCCAAACACTATAAATAAAACAAAAAACTATGGTTTTGTAAAACTTGTGTGAAAGATGACAATCTCCAGCAAAATATTAAGTTATAACAGAAGAAATAATTCAGCCCTTTGAGTTTGAGAGGACTACACACTTAACCTTTGGCTTGAGAAATTGCAATCCGGGAGCATCTAAGTTGTGACAATCACCCGAGGATCGAACCGGCCTGGGCCACACCAGCGCTTAAGATGGCTGGATTTTTGCCCGTAGAGTTTCGAACTAATGACCTTCACATCACGGGGTGATTTAACAGTACACCCCATCACCTTCTATTCTACGCCCCATGGGCAAAAATGCAAGTTAAACTAGGGTTTTATAAACAATTATTTTTTCTGAAATAATAAGGGCCGATAACAGCCCTAACAGTACAAGTCGTGAAGCCCGAAATACAATAAATGACAACAAGATATATGTTTGATGATTAAATGCTAACTAAATCCTATACATCTACCCTAGTCATGGCTGAAAACTGAACTGCAATTGCAAATAAATTCTAATCTAACCCTAAAACAATAAAGTAAGAGGTTGATTTTGATTTTAGAGATTGACTAATGGGAGTTAAGACTCGTTCCTACTATTTTTTTGGGCTTATGGAGTCAAACCATGAACTTTCTTAAAAGAAAATGAAAAATGGATCTTGGATAAACCCTATGGTAGTCCAAGACAAACCCAAAAGTATTCCTGTAGAAAGATAACTAGAGTTCTCCACTACAAACCATAGATTGTCTGCTTATGCCCTTCAACAAGTCTTAGAAAATGATTTCATGGGGGGGGGGTTCTCCATTAGAATCCCTCCTAGGGTTTACAGGATAAGGTCTATTTAAGAAAGATGCAAGGAAAAATATACTTTCATCACTTGTTAAGCACATGAAGATCTCATATATTCAATAAACAAATCCAAAATGATCTAGAAAGAACACTTTATAGGTAAACCAATGCTCATCAATGAAATCCTTGCCATGAATCATCATTCAAAACTTGAAAAAGCATCCATAGATCATCTCTCGAAGATATTGCATAAGTCATTCATCCATAACGAGCTATGTAAGAGAAGACAAGTAGCAATGTTGCAAATGAAGGCTAGCGCTCCCCTTTTTATACAAGGGGAACCAAATGCTTACCTTCATTTGGCTAATAGCCACTAAAAGCCCCTAAAACATACAAAATCCATGATACAAGGAGGATAGGTCTCAGGCTGACCCCTAAAATAGCCTAAAAAATGAAAATACAATGCTAAAACATGAAAACATTCTATGTTGCATGAGTTTCTGGAACATGGGAACATTGGGAACTTGGGTACGGGTGTCGGGAATGGCTAGATGTTTCCCCAAAATTTATAGGAAATGGCTAATTGGGAGCGGTAATATTATATAATAAAAATTAAAGAATAAAATAAATAAATATATAAATATATATATATATATATAAATATATAATATATATATATATATTTAAATTATATAATTTATTTAATAATCAAAATTAATATTGAATCAAAATATTCAAATATTAAAATCAATTTAAATATATAAATAATAAATATATATTCTCTCTTATATATAAATATATTCTTTGGGTGTCTCTCTCCCTTTTATATATATAAAATGTCAAGTTCATTATCAGTGATCAGTGTTTGAAACAATTTGGCTTAAAAATACAAAGGAACAATTTTACATATGTTTCTCTAGTTATTCTTAAGAGAATAAGCAAAGCAACTCTAATGTTTAAGCGTTGACTGCCACATACAATATGCACACACAATCTTCTACGATATATATACATAAACAACTAAAGAAATACTCATCAGCATGACAACCCAGATATTGCCCTTACATTGAGGTGCCACACGCTTCCTTAACCCATCAAGGGGTTGCTCCAGTTTCTCAATTAAGGATATCAGTGTTAAGGATGTCTTTGGCCTTTCTTCCTACGAAGGTTTCAACATAGGCTCATGTTTTGTGGGCAGTTCAACATATTTCTCTACAAGCTTTGTATTCCCCAACCCCAAGGAATGCTGAAACTCCAAAAAAAACAACCTTTAAAGCTCCCAAAACTTTCCCCAACTCCCGCTGCAGTTACTGTTGAAAAGGTAATGTTCCCATATAGTTCCAAAGCTCCCAGGAGTGCAAGAACCATTGGAACGGGTTTCCCACCTCTTGGGAACAGTTCCTGTGTAATAGAGAAAACATCCTCCAAAACTGCCACACGTGTGAATGTAGGGGGCTCGTAAGGGTGATGTCATCTCCAAAAAGGGGGGTAAATGCTTGAAGAGTCATCTCTCTCCCCAAAAAGTGGAATGTATCATCAAAAAGTTGTCTCCTCATTAAAAAGTCATGTTAGATCATCAAAAGGGTGCCATCTCATCATCAAATGTGCTAGGTTGGCTCAAACAACTGCCCACATCATCATCATGTGAGATATCCCATCATGTGTAACGTCCAACGTCATCATCATGACGTGATCAAGAAGAAGGGGTCCATTACCTTTTCAAAGAAGTGTATAATCATCACCAAGTCCATTGTCATCAATCCAAGGCCTAACATCGTCAAGAGATGCAAGAAAGTCAAGGGTCTTCATGCCCTCTCTAAGTGACATGTCAATCTCAAGTGTGCAACATTGTAGCTTCAAGGTGCAATGTCCATGGTCCAACGAGTGATGGAGTGTTTCAAGCAAGGTGCCAAGTCATCTCATAGTCAAACGTTTATCACTAAGGCCTCAACGTCTGCCATCAAATGCCCTCCAAAGGGCATGCAACATTATCAATGAAGCGTAGGAGAAGCAATAATCAGTTTCCTCCAAAGGACCATGTACAGGTATGTTAAATGGAGTTAGAGGAGGAAGGGTTCAACCAAAGTTAGTGGTGCACTAAGTTTGGTAGAGGGACCTAAAGGTGGGCCAAGGCATAGTTGTACCTTTTTTTATTTATTCCTTGACTTAGGAAAATTTAAATTTTCCTATAGTTAAGAATTAGATCGATCTCAACCATTAAAGGAGATTTAATCTTTAGCCCTTCGTGGCAGTGGTGGGCTAGGGTCGATCTCTAAGAGGGAAAAGGGGCATTCACTTAGCTAATTCTTGTTAGAAAATCATAAAGGCAAAAATATTTTCTTATCTTGATAGTTACTTGTGATTATCTTTGAATTCTTATTATCTTCTTTTATCTTCTTATCATCAAGCAACTACCAAAACATAAGTACATGAAGATCAATACAACAAAGGCACAAGATGTAGGCTCTCAGCTAGGGCTAAAACCCCTCTTCTAGGGGAAAACCCAAAACTTCTCTTCTCTTTCTTTAGAACCAAATCAAACGAGATACCCAAGACCTTTGACCAGACCAAAAGACCTCCTCCAATCCACCAAGTCAGCGTCCCAAGATGATTCTTCCAAGACGATCAAGATCAACTTCTAGTCAATAAGAGTTAGCCTTCTTCAATACTGCAACAAAACCAGACTTCGTCCTCCTGCAACAAAATTTTGGCCCTACTGCAGGCTTGCAACTTCGGTCCTCTTGTAGCAACCCAAAAATTCGCATGTGTCGCAGAAAAGAGAGAATTTCGGCTTCCTTTTGCTTTGACAAGTGTCTTCTTTTTCGCTAGGGTTTCTCCTTTTCTAGGTAATTCACACTTCTTTCTTCACTTCAAATTGCAGATCGAAATTGTTGATTGATTGGATGCTCAAATAGCTCGAATCTTTTATAGTCTTTCTTTGAGGTCGAATTCCTTCAATGAGGCCGACTTGACTGGAGGGCAGGCCGAATTGGTGGAGAGGCATAAAATGCAATTTCGACTCAAAAATAAATTTCTTTCTTGACATACAAAGCCCAAGAAGGGTCTATTGCATGATGACATGGACAAGGACTAATGACACAAACCCTAGAAGCCTTCAATGGAGTCTTTGACACAGAAATAAAAAAATAAAGCATGAAACCCATGCTTATAAATTCTTTTCTTTTATAATAATTTTTCTTTTCTTTCCTTTTGACAAATACATTACATCATGACTCAAATACAATTATGAAGACCCATACTAGTTACATTTCTCAACACTCCCTCTTAAATAGGGAGGTATTCATAAATTTTCAACCGGTACAGGGTTGACCTCGATTTGAAATGTTCTTAAGAAGAGTAGAACAACATACACAATGCTATAGATACCCTCACTGCCAAGGTATCCTTTAACAGGGACTAAAATGTCATCTAGGCAATTTCCACTATAGGTACCATCATGCTATAGCCATGGTATCCATCCAATAGGATATAGATACCATCTAGGCCTCCATGCCTTGACACCAACCCTTACAGGGATCCAGGTATCAACACTAAAATAGAGCTCCAAACGATACCCTCCTTCTAGGATCTGGACATCAACTGAGATCTCAATATTAACCAGGCCAAGATGTCCTCCCAAGTACCATTATGCATGTAGTTTTATGCTACTCATCTCACCCTCTCAACCCAATCAGAGATATCCACCAATCCAAGCATGCTCCTAAAGTAAACTAACTTCTTGTTGGGAGAGATTTCATCAACACATCCTACTTGTTCATCTGTTGGCACGTACTGTAGCTTCACGGCCCAAATCAGTATCAAACTTTCAATGCATATGTTCTTGTATGCTAGCACAATCTTCAGGGTCTTCAATTATTCTGATGCAGCTTAGATCATCGTAATATCCGAACACATCTCGATGGGAACTTCAATTTTTCCGGCAACACTAAAATCAACCTCAACACTTAACAAAATATCCAATTCTTATTCACAACTTCATCAATCACGAATAACCATTTGTAGTGCTTTAGCCATTCTCCAATCTTCATTCCATCTTCATGGTCCTCATTGTAGTTGTCACAATATTTTTTCCCTCTGAATTGGGGAGATATACACCTTCTTTATCCAAGCTTCTTTTCTTCTAGAGAACAAACAACTCAGCTACATAGGCTCTTTCTTTTGCATCAACATGTCATCAGAGAACTTCAACCTTCCAGAACATCATTCCTTTTCATGGCAACAAGGTCATTTATTAATCAACAATGTAAACTTCAATGCCATTAAAATTTTTACAGCTTCCTCTTTCCATCATGCTCAACATCATCATCAAGTATAAGCTAGGTAAGAATCTTCAACATCTTGAAGATTATGTACCTGCAAAACTTCAGCAAGAAGTACAACCGAGCACAAATATATATACAAGAGCATGAAGTCAACTTTTATCAAACTAGGGTTAGCATGTTGTCACAAAGAGAACATCTAGGGTTACCAAACCTTTAGTAAGAAATCAAACTTTAAATATCTAAAACCTAAACCTAGTTAGGTTTACAATCAACAAGGGTTACACATTTCATACCCTAGACCTTCACAACTGTTTTTTGCTAGGGTTTTGGTCACAAACCATAGATTTCATTATTAAACCTTAGATATCAATAACCAAATCAATTCAGGATTTTAATCATAACAAAAGCATTTTACATCTAGGGTTTCTAGAATCTTATATCAATCTCTACTAGGTTTTGTTGTAATCCCTAGATATAATCATCAAAATTTTAATATTAGATATACAACAATTAAATAGGGTTTCAATCATACAAAAGCATATACACCTAGGGTTTCATTCATAGGATCTCGTATTAATGATTACAAGGGTTTTGTCATAAACCCTAATTCATCAAACTCGAAATAACTAGGTTTTCCTAATATGTTCTAGATATCATCAACAAATCTTAAAAGGCCAAGGTTTCATCATAACATCAACAAACCCTAAACATCAAATATATAGTGATCCCTAAAGGTTAGGGTTGTTACAAAAGATAGAGAGTATGACAAGGGTTGATTTAATCTAGAGATTAATCATCCTAACAAACAAGAATATTTATGATTCAAAACCCTAGACATGAGAGAGCTAGTAATATATAGCAAGATTTAAAATGATCGTACCTTCTTGTATGGAGAAGACTAGTTACAAATCATGTGGTCTTAAACATACCTTGAGTTGCTCCTTTTACAAACCTTGTAGGATTTTCTTAGTGAAGGGCTCCCTCTGCAACAAACCTTCTTTCTTCTTATTTTAAGTCTCTCTTAGAATGTGACCATAATCCTCATTGCAAGCATTTGTTTAGAGTATACCCACAAACTTTCCCAAATAGAGGGAATCAATAATGAAAAGAAATAAAGAACAAGATACTTATCTTTTGTGAAAAAGGTGGGGAAGCTCCCTCTTGATCTTATATCAACCTAAACTTGTGAGGGATTCCTTTAATTCATCAAAACAATTCAAGAACAAAACATATTAAATCTATAAACCCTAGAAATCAAAAGATTGATCAATAAGAGAAATTCGACAAGAACTAAAAACAATAGCCTAAATTATAAGTGAAGGATATATGCGACTTAATAGAATAAGTCTTTGACTTCAGGGTCCTCAGATTTAGACTTCTTTTGAGGATTGTCATCAGTAGCAATTGTAGCCTGGTCCCTTTGTCTCTTCTTGTTCTTAGGATTATCGGGGCATTGATTCTTATAGTGTTCCATCTTGTGACAATGATAGCATTCTATTTTAGATAGATCAATCTTTCCGTGATTTTTCTTTGGCCCCTTAAACTTGTTATTCTCTCCTTTCTTCTTGACATGAGCAGAGTAGGCATTTGCAACATTTTCTTCATTTTCTTGTTTACCTTCCACCAAGGAAAGACGAGCTTCTTCTTATATACATGCATACCACATTTCTTCGATTGATGGAGAGTTCTTCCAACTACTAATTCTAGCTGCAAAGGCATTCCAGGATTTTGGTAAGTCATAGATAGGCAACAATCACAAGTTCCTTTTCGGGGACTATCTCATCAATTGCTTGAAGTCCATCCTTTATATGGGCAATTCTTACAAAATATGAGGACATTGTATCATCCTTTGTCATCTTAATTTAACAAATTTAATTCTTTAGACTTGTCACTTGCCCAATATTCTTGATTGTAAATAGCTTTGAGAGAGCATCATACATCTTTATTGAAGAGTCTAGTGTGGATATGTAGGGAATCAAGTTGTCTTTGACTCCATCCATTATTAAGTTCATGGCAAAAATATTAGTTTCTTTGTACTTCTCCTTTCCAACATCATCTAAACGTTCCTTGACTTTTCCTAGTACAAAATCCAATACCTTATTCTTTGCAAGGATGAGGTCCATCCCTGTTTTCCATGCTCTATAGTTAGAGGCTCCTTGAAGCTTGTTCTCAGATTTCATTGATGAGGCCATATGCGTACTTACTTGATGAAAACTAGATATCTTTGTAGCCTTCAATTATCTTTCAAGACTTTCTTTCTTCTATCAAATGGACTTCTCTTCTTTTTATGATCTTCCTTGAAAACTTCTATTGAATCCTTCCTTCCTTCCTTAAGATGATGAGAGCTATTGATCTTCAAGCTGTCTTTTTTTTCCTTCTTCTTTACCTTTGTAGAAATTTCTGTTTTCCCACCCCGGTTTTCAGTTTCTCCTTATTTCTCTCATATAGTTAAATGCCCTTTCCCATAACCATACATTTAACAACTGAAAAAATAAATTATTATTATTATTTTTTTCCCTGAAAACACAAATTCTGGAAATTTTACAGAATGCTGGAAATTGCAGAAATAAAAATCAGCAGTAACAAACAGCCATTAAAACACATTTAAACACAGAGATTTTTGGTCAATGTGACCCTGGAAAAACCCCCTACAACTCTTGGGGAAAACTAGTTTGAGAGCTCTTCTTTATTTCTGGAAAATGCCTTTTACAGTGAGAAAATTTTCAGCAAAACAAAATTTTCAGCAAACAAACTTGTCTCCTTTTTCAGCCTCACAGTCAAACTGAAAACTGCTGTACGGATGTACGGACGGCCGTACGGACTGTACGGATAGGCCTCGGTTTTCGTGCAGAAAATCGCCTCCTTGAAATTCGTGCCCAAAAATCTGCCTTTTACTGCTTGTTCTTTCAGCTGTACGAATTTGATGAAGTACTGCCTTGGAATATGTGCCAAGATGCTGCCTCCTCCTTCCTGTCCAGAAATCTCTCTTGCTCTGTTGCCCTCTTTCTCCCAATCTGCTCATGAAAGAAAAAAATGATCTTTTCTTCCTTTTCCTCCCTTAATCCAACCCTAAGTGACTTTTGGGTGATACCTAAATCCAATGGCTGAAATAGATTCAGATCTATGGCTGAGATTAAATGCTCATTTAAATCTCACTTTCTATTTTTAATTCACCCCACTTTAATAAAGACCCACTTAGTCATTTATTTCCAAAGTCACTTTTCCTTTTTAATTTTACATTGACTTTATTAAAGTCACTTTAAAATTAGACTTTAGTAACTTTATCACTTAAAGTCACTTTTAAATTAGATTTGGCTTTATAAAAATTATAAAGTCACTTTAGGAGAAAAATTAAATTCTTTTGGACACTTTTCCCTAGGCCAAAGATCAAAGCCTAAGGGAACCACCTGTCCTCCGGTACCAAATTTCAACAACCTTAGCTCTAATACCATGTTAGAAAATCATAAAGGCAAAACTATTTTCTTATCTTGATAGTTACTTGTGATTATCTTTGAATTCTTATTATCTTCTTATCATCAAGCAACTACCAAAACATAAGAACATGAAGATCAACACAACAAAGACACAAGATGTAGGCTCTCAACCAAGGCTAAAACCACTCTTCTAGGGGAAAACCCAAAACTTCTCTTCTTTCTTTAGAACCAAATCAAATGAGATAACCGAGACCTTTGACCAGACCAAAAGATCTTCTCTAGTCCACCAAGTCAGCCTCACAAGATGATTCGTCCAAGATGATTAAGATCAACTTCTAGTCAACAAGAGTTAGCTTTCTTCAACACTGCAACAAACCCAGACTTCATTCTCCCGCAAAAAAATTTCGACCCTACTGTAGACCCGCAACTTTGGCCCTCCTACAGAAACCCAAAAACTCACATGTGTGGCAGAAAAGAGAGAATTTTGGCTTCCTTTTGCTTTGACAAGTGTCTCCTTATTTTTCGCTAGGGTTTCTCCTTCTTTTCTAGGTAATTCACACTTCTTTCTTCACTTCAAATTGTAGATCGAACTTGTTGATTGATTGGATGCTCAGATAGGTCGAATGGCACTGCTGTTATAGTCTTTCTGTGAGGTCGAATTCCTTTAATGAGGTCGACTTGACTGGAGGGCAGGCCGACTTGGTGGAGAGACACAAATACAATTTTGACTCAAAACTAAATTTCTTTCTTGACATACAAAGCCCAAGAAGGGTCTATTGCATGATGACATGGACAAGATTTATGACACAAACCCTAGAAGCCTTCAATGGAGGCTTTTACCTAGAAATAAAACAAATAAAGCATGAAACCAATGCTTATAAATAATTTTGTTTTAGAATAAATTTTCTTTTCTTTCCTTTTGACAAATACATTACATCATGACTCAAATACCATTATGAAGACCGATGCTAGTTACATTTCTCAACAATTCTCGCTCTAGAGACTTGGTGGCTAAAGGAAGCAAGAAGAGAACGCTTCAGGCTAGGGTTATAATGAATCAAGGCTTCAAATCAACATAGATTAAGGGAGAAAGAGAGGCTCACAGGCCTTAGATCTTACCCAACATCCAGTATACTTCAGCCAAGTCTTGTTCATGGTCCATAAGAGGTCATATGTAGGATATACAAAGTTGTACACATCTCTAGAACGTGCAGGTTGACTGAGTAGTGAGGGTGTGCTAGGGTGTATAATCGTGTTGAGGAATTTGCAGAGCCAAAGGGAAGTTTTCCCTTCTTTGTAATATTTTCTGAACAATTTTTTAACTGAAGCAACCTAATAAAAGGTACCAAGTTTGTAGGTCTTCCCCAGTTAGCGGTTTCCTAGGTAAAATTTATTTTTGTACAATTTTTATGGTGTGTTTGTCTTCATTTGTTCCTTATTTTCCGCTGCATGCTAATTTGTGGATTGAAGTTAAAGTTCATTTTTCAGCTCTTTGCTTAGCATAATTCACAGATTAGATTGTTGAGTTTTAAGAAAACTAACAATGTATGCATCATGATCAAGCAAGGCTCAACGAATCAAGTGAGATCAACCAACATGTATACACTAGTCAATGTTAGTTTTCTTTTCTTAAAAATCAGCGATCGAATCTGTGAATTTATACTAAGTAAAGAGTTGAAAACTAAAATTCAACTTTAACCCACGAATATACTGAGTTTACTAACTACCATGCAACGTAAATAAGGAACAAATGAAGAGAAGCACACAAGTAAACAATACACAACCAATCTACCCAGGAAACCCCAACTGGGGAAAATTTGCAAACTTGGTGGCTTCTATTATGTTGTTTCAACAAAAATATTGTTCAAAATTTTTTTACAATGAAGGGAAAACTTCCCTTGTTTCTACAAATTCCTTAACACGCTGATACACCCTCTCTTAGCCTCCTGACCCAATTAGTTTTCACATTGTACAAACTCGTACAACTTCGTACGACCTGAAGTCGACCTCTTCTGCACATTGAATACGGCTTGGCTAAAGTCTGCATAGGTTGGAAAAGATATAATCTATAACAACCTTTCTTTCTCCTTGTATCGACGGTGATATGAAGCCTTGGTTCGCTGAAACCCTAGCCTAAAGTGTTCTCGTCTTGCTGCCTTTTGCCACCAAGTTCTCTAGTGCATAATAACCAAGTTGTGTGCCATTTTTCCCTCTTAGAAGTCGACCTGGGCCCACCACTGCCACAAATGGTTGAGATTAAATCTCCTTGGACGACTGAGATCGATCTCATTTTTGACTATAAGAAATTTTAAATTTCCTAAGTAAAAAACAATAGAAAAAGTGAAATTGCTCCTTGGCCCCACTTGTGGGGGCCCCTCTACTAACTTTAGTGCACCAACTAAATTTCGCTGAACCCTTCCTCCACTAACTTCATTTAACACTCCCTCTTAGAGAAGAAGGTGTTTTGAACTACACCCAATTTGTCCCTGAAATAGACAAAGATCCCTCTAGGCAAGCTTTTGTCAATATGTCTGCTTTTTGCTCTACCATAGGAATGTACTTAATTCTGATCTTGCTCCTCTAAACACAATCTTTGATATGATGGTACCTGATCTTGATGTGCTTAGAGTGGTCATGGAACATTGGATTGTCAAAGAGCTTAATTTAGCTGTGGGTATCACAATGTATGATTGTAGGCTCCAACCTCTGACTAAAGTGCCCAACAAGTAGCTTCATCAACTAGATGGCTTCACAAGTTGGCAAGGTGGCAGACATGTATTTAGGCTTTGCTGAGCTCAGTGCCATTGATCTCTTTTCTGTTGAACTAGGAAGCAACTGCTAACCCAACATTGAAGGCACAAACTGTAGTACTCTTTCTGTCTGTGGAACCCCCTGCCCAATCTGCATCTGTGAAGCCTTCTAGATTCACTTCATCAACTTGTTTGTACATCAACCCATAATCTACTATGCCTCTAAGGTATTCTAGAATATGCTTAGCAACAACCCAATATACTCTAGTAGGCTCTACCATGAATTGACTTAACTAGTTCACTGCAAGCAAATTTCTAATTGTGTGTTCACCAGACACATCAACGACCCAATAAGTTGCCAGTAGAGAGTGGTGTCAACTCGCTCTACTCTGCTAGCCTCTATCTTCCTCTGGTTTTTCAACAGAGGCGTGGCCATGGGCTTGCAATCTTGAATGCGAAACCTCTTGAGAATCTCCAAAGGGTACTTGTCCTGTCCCAGGAAAATCTGTCTATCTCCTTGTCAAACCTCCAACCTAAGGAAATAGTGCATGAGCCCTATATCATTCATGTCAAACTCTACTGCAAGATCCTTCTTGCAGTGACTGATGAGCTTGTCGTCCCCTGCTAGTATGAGATCGTCTACGTACAACAAAAGGAGGAGGCTGCCCCCCAACCATGATGTAGTATAGGTTAGGGTCAACTTCACTCTTGGTGAAGCCCAATCCCAAAAGATAACTGTCAATGTGAGAGTACCACGCTTGTGGGGCCTGCTTGGGCCCATATAGATCTCTTTTGCACCTGCACGCATGTGTTTCCCCGCTATGTACCTCAAACCCCTCTGGTTGCTCTATGTCAATCTCTTCCTCAACCACTTCATTGAGAAAGGCAGTCTTCACGTCCACCTGGTGGATCTTCTACCCCATCTGAGTTGCAAGTGCTATAATGGTCTTGATGGATGAATAATGGATCATGGGTGCAAAGGTCTCATCATAATCAATGCCCTCCACCTAAGAGAGCCCTTTGGTTAGGAATCTAGCCTTGTACTTCTTCATGCTCCCGTTAGTGTTGTGCTTGATCTTAGAGCCACCTGGATCCAATCACATATCTTACCTCCGATATTGGCACAATCTCCCAAACATCGTTCTACATGATGGAAGAGTACTCTTCCACCATAGCATCACACCAAACTTGCTGAGAGGCTACTTCTTGGTAGCTAGAAGGCTCTGTGTCTATGGCCTAAGTCATCGATGCCATAAAACCTCTGTATCTCTATGGTTGTTTGCTTTGCGTGAATATGGAGTTGGGTGCCCCAACCTTATCCTGAGCCTCCTGAATCAACTGATCAACCCACCTCAGCTTCCTTCAGCTTGTGCTAGGTGTCATTGCTATGTGGGCCCTGCTCGCTCTTCTCTTTCCTCTAGTTCCTGCACAACCTCCTCATCTGATTGCTGTACGACTTACCCAACATCTGGCTGTGATGTGGCCTGAGAGGTTGGCTGAGCCTCCTACTTAAGAGCTAGCAACTCCTCCACTTGTGTTGTAGCTTGCTCATGCTCTAAGGACTTGTTGGGAGCCCTTTCCTCCTCAAACTTGACATCATACTTGATAACTATCTTCCTATGTGCTAGTACGTACACCTTGTATGCTTGGATGTTTCACTGTAGCCCACAAAAATCCCTTTTTTTGTTGTAGGCTTCAACTTCCTTTGTCTCTCTGAAGACACATGGCAATGAACCAAACTACCAAAAATATGGAAGTGAGAACATTCGACGTCTTGTTGATGAATGCCTCCTCTGGTGTAACTTGTCTAGGCAACTTATGTGGACACTTGTTTTGCAGATAGACTGCAGTGTTGCATGCCTATGCCCAAAGGAATAAAGGCAGTCCTTGGTCATGTAACATGGCCTTGGCTGCTCCAATAATGCTCCTGTTTTTGCACTCTGTCATCCCATTCTGCTGAGGGTTATAAGGTGTGGGGAGCTCCCTCCTGATGCCCTCCTTGCTACACAAATCCTTGAAAGCATTGGAGATGTACACCCCTCCGTTAACTATTCTCAATGCTTTGACCTTCTTTCTTGTCTTGTTATCCACCAATGCTTTGAACTCTTGGAACTTCGAGAATACCTCGTCATTCTTCTTCATGAAGAAGATCCATGTCTTCCTTGAATGGTCATTAATGAAGGTGATGTAGTACTTGTATCCAATGAGGGATTTAGAAGAGAATGGACCACATACATCCAAATGAACCAATTCCAAGATTCTCTTGGCTTGGTTTTCATTGTTGGGAAAGGATGTCTTGGCATACTTGCCAAGTGTGCAACCCTTGCACACGTATTGCTGGTTTGCGTTGCACTGTGGCAATCCTGTGGCTATCTCCCTAAGGATTTCCAGTGCTCCATGGTGCTTCATGGCTCCAGAATTTAAGGGCACGAGGCAGGTCTTTCCTCTACAGAAAATGACCTCATATGAAACAAAAACAAGGTTCTTTTCAAGGCTTGGAACATAGAGGACATCCTTGAGATGAAGAGGGTTACCAAACTCCCTCTCAAATTTGACAGTACCCATGCCCTTGGTAAAGTACCTGCCATCATCTCTTAGCTTAATGTTAAACTGCAGGTCCTTCTCCATCAAATGGCTGAAATATTCCTTGTTCCTAGTTATATGGCTGGACGCTCCACTGTCAATGTACCATATGTTGCTGGCTGCTGAGCTTTCCATGAAAGCTATGAGTGAGAACTCCTTCTCAAGGTTGGAACTGAACTTGTCCACCTCTGTAGAAGCTACCACTTGGTCCTTCTTGAACCCCTTCTTCCTCTGTGGACAGTTGGTGGCGTAGTATCCAAACTGATGGCACTAGAAGCATTTTTATTTTGTTGAGATACTTCTTCTCTTTCTTGCCTTTGGAGTTGGATTTGACCCCACTTGTGCTCTTCTTGCTCTTGGCCTTGCCTCCTTTTTTAGACAGGGCAAAGTTCTACTCCTCATGCTTAACATGAGCTCCAGATCTAGCCTGCCTCCAAATCTCCTCCTGAACATAGTCACCCCACAACCCCTCCTAGTCTGGAAGCTTCTCTTTGCCACTCACTGTGTCTTGGCAGTTATCCCACGATTTGTGAAGCCCTAATAGTTCAAGACTCGCTATATCTGCTTCAACTATTGTCTCCCCCACACTGGCCAACTCGTCCTTCACCTGGGTGAACTCGTTCAGATAAGAGATTATGGGCTTAGACTGTCCCATCTTGATATTTTTAAGTTTGCGCTTGAGCACAAGTATTCTAGCCGCACTTGAGCCCTGGTATAGGTTCAAAATGGTTGTCTACATTGACCCCTTCGGGTGATTGAGACCCAATATGGTCTTTTATGTAGGGCATTTCCTAGAGCTTAGAAACATTCTCATAGTGCACCCCTTTTACACACTACGACATTAGATGCATGTGCTTAGGATCCCTTTAGGCCAATTAAGAGGGATCTTATTAGCTTCAAATGGAAGCTAAGCTCTAAATTTTTGAGGAGGATAGATTATCTGGATTTCCCATAGTTAGTAGACAAAAGATAGAGAAGAACTTTATGAGACATGCAATTGGTTCTAGTACATGTTAATAGGGTTTCATAATGCTCTTTTCATTTATTTTGGCATCTAGAATAGCCGTGCTTGTCATTATATTTTGGAGAGACCTTTAGGGTTGGATGCCGCCCCCTTCGCTCCTCACTCGATTAGACACTACTAAAAGGATTGCGATTTCCTTCATGGTGATCCTAGTACACGAGGGCATCAAGAGGTAAGTAGAGAGCAATGCTATTTTAGCCCCTTAGATCTGTTAGTGCTTAGGAGGTAATCGTTTGACACTTGATAGTGAGGTCCATGTGGAGTTGATGGTTGAGATTTCAAGATAGTTTATGTTAGACTAGTGGGTAGCCCTCTTGCTACAACTCTTCACAATTGGTCACCTCTTATATACAAAGTGACATTCATTCGACCATATTGAACTCTTCCAGCCAATCATTTATATGGAGATTCTTTTATTTTAGGAGATTGACACATTCATCTTTAGAAAATGATAACATCTCCCTCTCCTTCATCCGGTGGCTACATGCAATTGGGGGACTTGAGGTTCTTTTCCCTATTCTCCTTTCCAGGGCATTGCATTTCTTCTTGGCCTTGAGTTAGTGGAGCTTAGATCTCATAATTTTTATTTCTTTTTTCTTTTGGGGGAGTAACATTTGCACTCCCATAGTCCCACCGTGTATTGCCACTTTTGTACTGAGCAATATTGTAGACCTATTTTGGTTATTTGTTAGAATTTAATAAACTTATCTTATCTTATGGCAAACATGTTGGGAAGACATGATA
The DNA here is from genome assembly GCA_000404065.3 of Pinus taeda. Classification (NCBI taxonomy): domain Eukaryota; kingdom Viridiplantae; phylum Streptophyta; class Pinopsida; order Pinales; family Pinaceae; genus Pinus; species Pinus taeda. The sequence goes on along the minus strand of APFE031315018.1, from coordinate 17,339 downwards.
GTTATGACTATGATATAAGCCACACATCACTAGGGTGTATTTTTGATCATTGGTAGGACAATATTATAACAGGGACAAAGCAAAACCTTAGGTAGATTGAAATAGTGTGGGCATCAAAAAAAGTCTAAAGTTAAAGGGTTGACAAAGACATGGGAGAGAAGGAGAATGTTTTAAAATCATATGGTCAATGTTACCTACCACCTGTGGGTAGTGTCTATAGGAGAATTTTTTTCACTTAGATGGTCCTTAGTCGGCAGCCAGCAACCCCTTGCAGCCTCAGATAGCTCGATGTGCCACAATCTCTGCCACCTTAGCCAACCATGTGGTCCGTTGCCCATCTGTTATGATCATATGTTTGAAGGTGGGCCTCTCGACCCCGAAGGTATGACTTTTTGTTGGTGTAGTTGAGTAATTTTGTTTACTTATCATGGACACTTTTGGGCATGGATTGGTGTGGGGATTCAGCAGAAAGAGTGGGCTAGGCTTGTACTCTTGTCTCCTCTGCCCAATTTGGTGGTTAGCCTTGTATCCTAGTCTTGTGGGATCTCCTTTACTGGTCATTAGCTTTAGGGCTGGCACTACATGAGAAATATTGATTTTGATTGTGTGGTCCCGCCTCCCGACATCATATACATCACTTCCCTCTGCTCATTTTAACCCCATTCATCATTTTCCCATCTGGGTCCACATTTGTCCACTGGGTCCACAAAAGGGTTAGCCTTCCCCTCCCTTTGTCCACACTTTGGGTCGGGCCTAGAATGATGCCCCAAACGTTGATGCAACTAAAAGAAAAGGAAAAAACATAATTTGGCCACTCTCAATAGGAAATGTACACAAAATGCAAAAGATGGCCGAGACATACAAATTTAGCATGTGGGCAAAAGTCGAACATGAGCTCTACCCCTTATCAATGGCCATCAACATGGTTCCTATTGGTCCTAAATGAGCCCCCTCTACATTAAGGAACCCATGATAGTCCCAACCCCTGGTGGGCAATGAACTGCCCCACCTTAAAGGGGGTATCCACTTTTATATCCTACACATCATGCTCTCATACCCTGGAGCTCGGAGCAGTTATGAAGAAAATCATTCAAAGGCAAAAGGCGTATGAAGAAGGGTGGAAAAACAAATGCCGGGGTAACTCATGTACCATGATTGCTCCCTCCTACACTCATATACCCAAGTGTGGACTTCCCTTATTATAACTACCTTTGTACCATGGCATGTGGCTTGGAGCCTTCCCTTAACCCCACTCCATTCCATCATTATATCACATGCCACCTACCATTTGATGGATGTGCCATGGACATGTCACCCCCTTTAAAAGCTGAAACCACCTAATAGGGTCCTTGGTTAACCCCCTTATTGAGTTTGGAGACACTTGTATTTGCCAAAGCCCACTATTGAAGGGCATGCCATTATGAAGTGTCCGCTTGTGTTCCATGAGTTGTAAGTTCTTTTACTTGATTACTCTAATGATTTTGTTGTATTGGAGAGTGAGGGGATGCATTGGATGAGGATCTTATGTAGGATTGCAGGTGGGTCTACATTTGGGGTTTGGTCTCTCTATACGGGCTCCATGCCCTCTAGACACATTGGCACTTGTAGGGTGAGCATAGAGAGCCATGGGCCTCCTCCATAGCAGAGAGCACTTCATGGATCCCCAACACCATTCAATGATTGCTCTATTCCACCTTTTGGATGAGGATGATGGACTTGGATCACCATGCGCAGCCGACTTCACACTTGGCAGAGGTTCTAGGCTCTAGATGAGCATGTGTCTCACCGCGGGAGAGAAAGAGAGGGCTCATGTCATCATCCCAACCCTTACAAATTGTTTATAGGCATTATCAATCCACTTGGAGACCCATGAGGACGTCATTGTGCCCCCCACACCCATTTGGGGACACCACATGTAACTTGCTTGGATATCAAGGGGCCAACCCCTTATTCACTATGTTTGGAGTCTATTCTCTCACCTTGGCACACTTTGGACTCCACTAGGACTTCTCAATGGCCTAACAACTCATTATGTTTACTATTTTTCCCTCTTGAGAGGCTTATGTTTCTATTTTGGAACTATCTTGGTGAGCTTGTCACCAAGAGATTTTATTATTGCACATTATTTTATTATTTGGGGCTTAATTAGGCCTAATTATGCAAATCAAACTCTTAAGAGAGGATATAAATTGATGAGGGGCTCATTCATTCCTCTCATCATCACTTGTTTGGATTATTACTTATTTGGAGAATTTCACATTCTATTTTGGAGGACGAGTTTGGTTTCATGGATGGATTTTGATGTTTGGATACTATTCTCTTGATCTTGGAGCTTCAAAATTGTGTCGATTTGATGATTGGATATACTCATTGTACATGTAAGTGTTCTTTTTCATGTCTATATTTATGTTTCTCTTGTCAGATGAATAATGTATGAGATTTTCGCTCTTTAGCTCTGAAATTGCCTTTAATTTTTGGGAAATTGTGGAATTTTTGATCTCTTGAAGTGTTGCATATGTTACATGTGTCATGTATGATGAGTGAATGTTCCTAGAGGTTTGATTTCTTTGAATACACTTGGATAAGTCATCAATTCATGTACATCAAAGTATAAATTCCTTGGTACCTGTGTGCATGCCTAAATTTTCCATGTGAAGTTGCCTAAAGGTCTCCTTGATTGGGTTAATTCTTTCCAAATCACAAAAGGAAAGGCACTGATCTAACTGTTGAAAAATAACTAGGTTCGGTCTTCATAATGACATGTGTAATTGTGATTTTATGTAATTGATGAAAGGAAGAAAAATAAAATTATTATTGTAATGCTTGTCTAATGGGTTTAATGAGCAAGGAATTCTATTTTTAATTTGACTCCCATTGTGAGTCCTTAGGATTTGGTCATAAAGTCAAATTGAGTTAATGTCATGTATGAAGGACCCTTCTTGGGCATGTTACATTTGGTATGAGTCATTAGAGAAGGTTGAAAGCCCTCCAAGACAAGCACAAGGCATCCCTCTTCAAGTCGACTTCAAATGGAATTAATCATCTCTCCAACTGACATGTCGACTCAACTTGATGTCATGTTGGCTTATATACATGGGAAAACAACTATAAATAGCCTAGTTCGGATCCCATTTCAAAGAGAAATTGCAGAACAATAATTTAGTCAAGTATGAAGTATAACAATGCGAAGGAAGCTTAATTATCAACGAGGGGAGAAGGAAGAAAAGAAAAGCTCTTAGCTTCATTTTTCTTGGGTCTGTTTTAAGCTAATTCTGCTGTCACATATGTGTAGAAGGAGGTCATCTGTTGCAGTAAGGTCGAGAGGAATTAGAGTCCTCTTGGATCGCTGAATTGGAAGAAGAACAAGTCTAGGAGGAAGTCAAGGCAAGCTAGAAGAGTCCATATGCAAAGAAGCCCTAATTCTAGGAGGCCTAACTAATGAAGGACTAGGAAGCCGAAGTTGAAGAGTAGCCAAAAAGAAGGAAGGAACAAAAGCTTGACTAGTGTTGACTTGGGCTTGGAAGAGAAGTAGTGAAAGAGGACTTGTGTGTTGGTCTTGGAGAGGCAAATAGGTCAAGGGTCTTGGTTTTGGTATTCATCAATTGGAATCTCTATAAGAAGAATTTGTTCGAGTTTTCCTTTCAAGGGTGAGAGGTTTTGGCCCTGGCTGATAGCCTATATTTTGTGGTCTTTTTATGATTTATGCATTAGTAGCTGTTTGATGAAGAAGAACACTAATAACCTAAGTAAAAGAAGATCCTAATCTAAAGAAGTAAAAAGCACTCACAAGTAGTTACTAATAGAAGAGAAATCACTTAATTGCTATGCCCTAGATTTCTCAACACTAACCATTGGTGGTCACCTAAGAGAATATTCTTCTCGCCTTTTCGTCTCTATCTAGGCCTAACCCTAGTAGGCCACCTGGGGCATCGAAGAAATTTCATTGTAGGCATCCAAAACCCTCGATTTTTGGTCCACTATTGCGTTGTGGTCTTCTGTAGACTCTAGAGGTCCTCCATGTTTGAGGCAAATCCTGTTGAAGAATCTAGGGCAAAGTAGTGTAAAGTGATTCTGTTAAAATTGGCAACCAGGGCAAAACTTCATGTGGGTCATCTTATTCATGGCTGATAATATTTTTATTAGATTCCTCTCGTCTAGAGGTGTAGGATTGATATAAAGATCATCCGATTCCGATAAGTATTCATGGAGATATGAATTTATTTTGATTATGGAATTATTATCAAGCCGTCCTACAACTCATGTAGGCTCAGAAGCCCAACAATCGCATCTATTCAAACACCAACGTTGTGTATAAATATAAGAGGAATTTTCCTCATTTGCACTCACTCTTCTCATCACATATCTCTCTCTCTCTACTGTGCAGAAATGAGTCTCTTCTCTACTGCGCAGAAATGGGTCTCTCTCTCACACATGTGACGCCGGAAGCTGTTGAACCTGAAGTTGCAACTGCAGATCCAAAGATTGACCTGCATGGCCTAGAAGATCTCCTCTTTGGAACAACGCTGTAGGTTCATTTGAACCTTCTCTGAAAGCCACAACTTTTGGTGGTGGAATGAAGTCAATCCGACGAACGGTTTGCAAGATATCTACTGCCCTAGTTTGAAGCCGAAAATTGCTGAAATTGAAGCTGCAACTGCAGAAGTAAAGATTGACCTGCGTGGCCTAGAAGATCTCCTTATCTGAACTGCGCTGTAGGTTCATTTGAACCTCCTCTGAAAGCCGCAACTTTTGGTGGTGGAATGAAGTCAATTCGACGGTCGGTTTGTGAGATATTGTTTGCCCTAGTTTGATAATGAAGCTGCTAATGCTGATGCTGCTGATCTAAGGTTTGCTACTGCTGATATGAATCAGATTTGTACTATTTCTCTCTTCTGAATTATTGAAGATAAAAGAAGATTTGATCAAAGGGTTTCCCCACACATTGTGGGGTTTGTCCCTGGCTAGCCACCACATCTTGTGTCTCTTGTCTTGGCTTGTTTTCT
>APFE031315018.1:0-12316 GCA_000404065.3 Pinus taeda | reverse complement strand
CATAAATTAACATGGTATCAGAGCTGAGGTGAAGACAAAGCCCGAGCAAGAGCAAGAGCAATCACCAAAGAGAAGATTAGCAAGGCTATCCTAAAAGAACTATGGGGTCCTCAATACTCTTTCTTGCCGAAGACAAGCTCCGTGAGAAAGTTGACTATCACGGATGGAAGATGTCTATCGATCTAACCCTCGAGGATCAAGAAGTGTTGGGTCATGTGAGAGGCAATATTGTTGAGCCTCCATCAAATGCATCCGCTGCTGCATGTAACAAATGGAAAACTGAAGAAGTCAAAATAGAAGATCATCTGGGACTCTATCGATAAGTGCTTGGTGGCCTACATCTCTAATCTAGACACCTCCAAGGAAATCTACGATAGACTGGTGAGTTTATTTAAAGTTAATGATGCAAATCAAGTTTTGTTTCTTAGAAATAAGCTAAAGGAAATCAAGAAGGGTAAAGATGAGAGTATGCAATCATACTTCTTAAGAACCACCGAGATCAAGAACGATCTCCTATCTATTGGGGAGACTATTACTGACAAAGAAATGGCACTCACAACTCTTGGAGGATTACCATCTGAATGGTACGTGTTCAGAACTACTCTTCTGAACTATAATGTAATTCCTGGTTTCGAGGAATTAATGGCTAGATGCATTCAAGAAGAAACAAGGGTAGAAGAGTAGGAAATGCCCTTGTCTAAAGGTCCTCCTCCTACCTTTTCTTCTCATGCTAAGAAAAGAAATAATTCTGGGTCTAAATCGAAAAGAAAGGCTGGATCTAAGGGTGGAAGAAAAGGACGATGTTTCATTTGCAATAAAGCAGGTCCCTATGTAAGGAAATGTTCTGATAGAAAGGATTCCCACCGTGACGATGATCAAAATCCCTCTCATGGTAATTGAGGGGATGGAAAATTCAATAGCAAAGGTAAGAGGAGAGCTGGGAATCGAGGAAGAGGACAACCATTCAAGAAGGCTAGAAAATCCAGGATGTATTAAATGCACCTGACCTCAAAAAGAACCTAATGTATATCTCAGCGATGGAAGACAAAGGCTACAAGGTAACCTTCAGCGATGGCAAGGTATGTATATGGAAAAACTATGTTAAAGATGCCTTTACTCTTGGGTTTAGTGTTGATTCATTATATCAGGTCGATGGAAGTCTGCTAGGTGTCATGTCTTGTGACACAACTCTTCAGTTCGAACTTTGGCATCAGAGGTTTGCCCACCTTCATTACAAAGCTCTACCCTATGTAAGACATATGGTAACAGGGATGCCCGAATTCCAAGTAGAGAAAGAAGGTGTATGTCCGGGATGTGCCGAAGGAAAGCTCAAAAGGGTACCATTCCCCTCAAGCCAAAGCAAGACCTTTGATATATTACAGTTGGTTCACTTAAGCATATCTGAGGCTGGCATTAAGAGAGAGACTACTGCACCACATACTCCTGAGCATAATGGTGTGGCGAAAAGGAAGAACCGTACGATTGTGGAAACTATCTCTATGGGTAGATGATGTAACAATGTCTGATGTGGAGGAACCCATGGATCTTATTTATCCACCTGAGCCTTCTTCTTCTAGGAAGAGGCCTTCATGGCTTAGGGGGCTACTTGATGATGCTGAAGGACATGCTGCACTCCGACGAACCTTTCATGAAAGTAAGAAACCTAACAGGTATCAGGGATACCTAACCATCATGAGCACGATCATACAAAATGAGCCTTCATCATTCTCAGGTGTCATCAAGCATTAAGTATGGAAGGATGCTATGACCATAGAGTATGACTCTATTATGGAGAATGATGTCTGGGAAGTAGTTCCCAGACCTCGGACAAGACAATTGTTACTTCCAAATGGCTTTACAAGATAAAGCATGCAGCAGATGGAAGTACGAAAAAGTATAAGGATCGTTTTGTTGCTCGTGGTTTCTCCCAGAAGGAAGGTATAGACTATGATGTGACATTTGCACCTGTTGCCAGATATACGACCATCCGCTCGATCATAGCCCTTGCAGCTTCATAAGGATGGAACCTACATTAGATGGATGTCAAGACCAAGTTCTTGAATGGTTCGATCAAAGAAGAGGTCTACGTGGAGCAACCCGAGGGATTTGAGATTTATGATCGAAAATCTCATGTATGTAGGTTGAAGAAGGCTCTCTATGGGCTAAAGCAAGCACCCTGAGCATGGTATGAGAGGATTGAAAGCAACTTGATGAAGCTGGGATTCACTAGGAGTGAAGCCGATCCTAACCTTTACTTTAAGGTTGAAGATGACAAGCCTCTCATACTGGTGCTGTATGTGGATGACCTCTTTCTAATAGGTGCAGACCCTCTCATTCACCAATGTAAGAGGGAGTTGACTTCTGAATTTGAAATGAAGGACCAAGGACTTGAGGTGTGGTAGAAGCTAGGGGAAATTTTCCTGTCTCAAGGAAAATATGTGGTGAAGATCCTGAAAATATTTGATATGGTGGACTGCAAGCCTATGACTACCTCAAGGATCTTAACTTTTAGAAGTTATATGGTAGTGATGTTGGACCAGATTTGGGAAATTCCTCTGAGTTTCATAAACTCATTCGCATTGATGTTCTTGGTGAACCTCCATCCGAACATATGTTTTGCAGTTAGCATTGTGAGCTCATATTTGGTTGAGCCTCACTGAATTGATGCCAAGAATCTTCTGAGATATCTTTGTCGCACAATGGGTTAAGATACACTACCGAAGATGTGAGAGTACTTGGATATACTGATGCTGATTGGGCAAGTAGTGTGGTGGACCGTAAGAGCACTTATAGGTGTTGTTTCACCTTGGGATCTTCTTCGATATCCTGGATGAGCAGGAAGTAGAATTCGGTGGCTTTGAGCACTACTAAAGCAGAATATATTGCTGCTAGCATGACCTCGTGTGAGGCAGTCTGGTTGCAAAAGCTCTTCAGTGAGTTGTTTGGATTTACATTGGATACCACTTTGATTCTCTGTAACAACCAGAGGTGGGATTCGATTATTGAGGAATCCTGTATTTGTCAATTGCTCCAGTAGATAGACATCATCTGGGATATGGCAAGTCGATGAGCAAGGAGGCTCCATCACATTAAGATTATGTACAGGTTGATACACCTTGTTAAAGCCCCGAGGAAAGATCTAATCTGTGATTTTCCCAAACGACTTGGAGTCGTCAAGAAACCCTTGTACAAGGGTCCTGCATGTTGTATACATTGAGCTCTGGGAGCTCTGAGGGCTTGCGGTTCTTACTGGAACAACATATGACCAGAGGGTGACTCACCCTCCCCTGGTGATGCGCACTGGAACAAGATGATTCGCTCTCTTGTGGGACAAGATGATTCACTCTCTTGTGGAGCAGGATGATTCGCTCTCCTGTGTAGCAGGATGATTAGTTCTCCTGTGAGGCCTGGATTGATGTGTTCTCCATGGCGATTGTAGCAAGATTGATTTGTTCTCCTGTGAGGCCTGAATTGATGTGTTATCCATGGCGGCCTGGATTGATCTGTTCTCCATGGCGATTGTAGCAGGATTGATGTGTTCTCCAGTGAGGACATGATTAATTAGTTCTCTTGTCGAGGCATCCTACCCATGCAGTCTGGGACTCGTGGGAAGTACCTCTCATATGATCAATGAGCAGGGAAATGAAGTTAGGGACCATAGTAGTACCGGTGGACGCATCGTTGTATCTACCGTACTCCCTACGCTAGGATAACCTCCATTAGTCTGGGATTAATGATACTGGTCTGGGACCAATAGTAGGAGTTGTACCATACTATGACACTGACTTCGGGTCGGTTGAGACTGGTCTAGGACCAGTGGTACATACTTCGAGACTGACTTCATGTTAGTGCAGTACTGGTCTGGGACCAGTGAGAGTGGTACATACTTTGACGCTGACTTCAGGTCGGTTGAGACTGGTCTAGGACCAGTGGTACACTCTCTGAGACTGCGATATTGGTCTTGGACCAGTGGTATGAGTTGTACCATACTATGACTTTGACTTCGGGTCGGTTGAGACTGGTCTGGGACCAGTGGTACATACTCCGAGACTGACTTTGTGTTAGTGCAGTACTGGTTTGGGACTAGTGAGAGTGGTACATACTATGACGCTGAATTCAGGTCGGTTGAGACTGGTCTGGGACCAGTGATACACTCTCTGAGACTGCGATACTGGTCTGGGACCAGTGGTAGGAGTGGTACTTACTATGAAGTTGACTTCGGGTCGGCTGAGACTGGCCTGGGACCAGTGGTATGCACTCTGAGACTGACTTTGAGTCAGTGGAGGATGATACTAGTCTAAGACCAGTGGAGTTGTACTCACTATGACGCCAACTTCCGGTTGTTTGAGAATGGTCTGGAACTAGTGGTACATACTCTGAGACTAACTTTGAGTCAATATGATACATCCTTGATCATTTCTTCTTCTTCATAATTCGGACAAAAGCATAGCAGAACAGAACAATGCAAGAGCAGAGAAAAACATAGCAAAACAGTACCGATTAGTACAGGGCAGAACAAGTCAAAGTAGAATAGGCATAATAGAGTAGAGCAGGGCAAGGGTCAGGCTGTACAAGGCAGTGCATTTGATGGATGAATAGTAACGACCGATAGACAGATTGTAGATGAAGTTCTCCCTGGTTGAGAGGGAGTGTTAAAATTGACAACTAGGGAAAAACTTCATGTGGGTCATCTTATTCATGGATGATAATATTTTTATTAGATTCCTCTCATTGAGAGGTGTAGGATTGATATAAAGATCTCGATCTATAAGTATTCATGAATATGAATTTATTGATATGGAATTATTATTCAGCCGACCTACAACTCATGTAGGCTCAGAAGCCCAACAGTCGCATCTATTCAAACACCAACATTGTGTATAAATATAAGAGGAATTTTCCTCATTTGCACTCACACTTCTCATCACATCTCTCTCTCTCTATTTCACAGAAATGAGTCTCTTCTCTACTGCGTAGAAATGGGTCTCTCTCTCACACATGTGAAGCTGAAAGCTGTTGAATCTGAAACTGCAACTGCAGATCCAAATATTGACCTACGTGGCCTAGAAGATATCCTCATCTAAACTTCTTTGTAGGTTCATTTGAACCTCCTCTGAAAGCCGCAATTTTTGGTGGTGGAATGAAGTCAATCCGACAAACGGTTTGCAAGATTTCGACTGCCCTACTTTGAAGTCGGAAACCGCTGCAACTGAAGCTGCAATTGCAGAAGTAAAGATTGACCTACGTGGCCTAGAAGATCTCCTCATCTGAACTACGTTGTAGGTTCATCTGAACCTCCTCTGAAAGCCACAACTTTTGGTGGTGGAATGAAGTCAATCCGAGGAACGGTTTGCAAGATATCGACTTCCCTAGTTTGAAGCCGGAAACTGCTGAAACTGAAGCTGCAACTGCAGAAGTAAAGATTGACCTGCGTGGCCTAGAAGATCTCCTCATCTGAACTACGCCGTAGGTTCACTTGAACCTCCTCTGGAAGCCGCAACTTTTGGTGGTGGAATGAAGTCAATCCGATGGTCGGTTTGTGAGGTATCGTCTACCCTAGTTTGATAATGAAGCCGCTAATGCTGATGCTGCTGATCTAGGGTTTGCTACTACTGATATGAATCATATTTATTGTACTATTTCTCAAAGCTGAATTATTGAAGATAAAAGAAGATTTGATCAAAGGGTTTCCCCACACATTGTGGGGTTTGTCCCTGGCTAGCCGCCACATCTTATGTCTCTTGTCTTGGCTTGTTCTATGTCGATCGTTTAATGTTCTATCTGCACTTTACTTTAGGTACATGTGATTGCTAATCTGTGGAATATAATAAGAAAAAGAAGTAAATTGTTATAAGCATAGAACATACCATAACCTAACAAGTCCTTATGCAGGACACTCAGGGTATCAAAAGCTGATTACAGCGCTTCGGAAAGAGTACTACTAACCGGGCATGAAAAAGGAAGTGGCAAAGTATTTGAGACATTGCTTAGAATGCCAACAAGTCAAAATAGAGCATCAACACCCTGCTGGATTATTGCAGCCATTACCCATTCCGGAGTGGAAATGGGAGACCATTTCTATGGATTTTATAACAGGATTACCTAAATCCAAGAGAAACAACGACTCCATCATGGTGGTGGTAGAAAAATTAAGCAAATCAACCCATTTTATACTGGTATAGTCCACTTTCAAGGCAGTGCAAATTGCCAATATTTTTACGTAAAACATATTTTTGTTGCACGGTCTACCAAAAACTATAATTTTTTACCGTGCTGTAAAATTTACATCAGCTTTTTGGAGAACTTTGTTTGAAGGATTGGGAACCCAATTAAATTTCAATACCGCTTATCATCCGCAGACTGACAGACAAACAGAATGGGTGAATCAGGTGGTAGAAGATATGCTGAGATCATATGTGATGCAGCAATCGTCTCAATGGGAAGACTATTTGCACTTGGTTGAGTTTTCTTACAACAATGGTTATCATACATCCCTACAGATGAGCCTATTTGAAGTGCTATACAGACAGAAATTCCATACACCCTCTAGTTGAGGGGGACCGTAGGACAAACTTATGTTGGGCCTTGAAATGCTAAAAGAGATGGAAGAAATGGTTAAAAAGGTGCGATCCAACTTAAAGGTAGCTCAAGATAGACAAAAGAGCTTCGCTAACTGGAAGAGGAACTTTAAGGAATACCAGGTAGGAGACCATGTGTATGTAAGAATTCGAGCTAAAAGGAGTACTTTACAATGGAGTGGGTGTACCAAGTTGGCACCCCGCTTTTGCGGACCATTCCAAATCTTAGCAAGAGTTGGGCTAGTGGCATACCAGCAAACCCTGCCAAGTCATATTTGGGTCCACAATGTCTTCCATGTATTAGTATTAAAGAAGTATGTTTATGACCCTAAGCACATAGTCAATTGGCAAGACATTCAGGTAAGAAAGTGTCTTAGGTAGGCCAAACAAATTTGTTGCTAAGGGAAAACTGACTTAAGTATTGTGTGTTTCAGGCCAAACCAGAAGGAGAATTCTTGGTCGAGCCATTGAATATACTCGATCGGAGAGAAGTCATGCTACGGAAACGAGCCATCACCCAGGTTAAAGTGCAATGGCAACACTTTGGGTCGGATGAGGCCACCTAGGAGGATGAACAGCTCATGAGGGAAGCTTATCTAGAGTTGTTTATGGATGGAAAGCATCGGGACGATGTTTGATTTCAAGAGGGAGAGATGTAATGCCCCCAGTAAAGCTGTAAATGTTTTTATTTACCAACAGTAAGAACAAACTGAATAATTATTGTTATTTCTGGTTAAACTGAATAATTATTATTATTACTGTTTGATTTGAATTATATTGTTAACTATTGGAAATAGGAAATGGTTAGAGTATCAGTTGATCTCGTGAATCCTCATGGAAGGAAGTTAAAAGGGAAGTTGTCAAAAAACCCTAACTACCTTCCCTAATTGTGTATGCTTCCAAAGAAAAGGAAGCAAGGGAAAGGAAAAACCGTGTTGTATGGACAGATAGAAATGAGAAGAGACCACTAAGTTTGGTGATGACAAGATAGCGTAGGCACATTGTGCCAGTACCTTGCAGAAGACAGTGGTCTTGCAAGTGCGCTTGGGGGGAGATTGGGTCCTGGAGGATCAATCTCATGGTCAAGTGGTTGATAAGCGGCAGAAAACAAAGGTGAATCTTTTCTAAAGGAGTACTTCAATTGAATTCCAAAACTAGGTATGGAAAATACAACTCTGTCTGCATATTAAGAAAAGAGTCATTTACAGGAATTACAAGAATATGATTCGAAATTCCATTAAAATGTATATTAGAATTAAATACATCTATTCTGAAATGGCTCTCGAAAGATCAACGAACTACCTTTATGCTCTATGATTCTTGGAATATAAAGAGTAAAGTGTCTAATTATATAATGGACAAAGAAAACAAGGACAAGGTGACTAAAAACGATGAATTACCCTAAGTAATAGAAAACCCTTATACAGAAGACAATTTCTGCCTTGAAACTATAAAGTTCCCATAGGCTAGGTACATGCAAACCTTGGTGTTAAGGGCTGAGCCACCATTTAAAAATAATGTAAAATTTTATTGCAGTAGAGAAATGCAAAACAGTAAGCAATTTTCTTAGTCGATTATGAGTATTAAAGAACTGCAATCTAAAACACCTGATAAGCAAACTCTGAACAATGAGACTTAATATCAAAAGAGAAATTACTAGTAAACACTGGATTCTAATAAGTGGAGGAAGTTGTCCTCACAGTTAGGTAATGAGAGATAGATTTTGGAAAATCGAAGAGAGACCAAAAACTCATAACCTAAGTTGTGTCAGCCAACACGATAAGGGTTCACAATCATAGTCGAAACCCAAAACCTTGAGGAATCTCCATAAACCCTATGTGGGTAGGAAACCCTCAATGCTAAAGAAATCATGCAAATCTCGAGGGAGGTAATATTTAATCCAATGTCAAACAACAGCAGCAAGAAAAGAAGATATCCAGCAACATAAGTAGCAAGCCGATAATAATAGCAGTTTGGTTCCCTAAATAATCTCAATAGACAGTAATTCAAATGGTATCTAGACAGAGTTACTTTAGCATTAAATTCCTTCATGGCCGCACAGGAATAATAACAGAAAAGCGTATTCAAATGTACAATATAGGTTATAAGCATCAAACCAATACGTTCCAGAGAAAGCGCAGAGATAACATATGTAAGCATATACCATTGAATGCACACTTAAAATTATAGTAGCCCAGAATAAGAAACCATGCGTTACAATATAGAGTGCAAGCTTAACACCTTATAAAATCAGGCAAACAGATCGTAATAACATAGCAAACTGGCAGAATTGTCAGCTTAAGCCCAATAACAGGTGTATCCAAACCTTAATCCTTCCCTGTGGAGAATCTCAATGTATACAAAGTTTACATAGAAAAACAAGATTAAACTATGGGTCTCAGCCACCCTTCAATAATTATACAGACAGTACGACTGTAGTCAAAAACCAAACCCTTGTATCGATAGAGAACAGTACAAAATACTCGGTGCCTGGCTGTCAATCTATTATGACTTTCCATTCAACTTAACTCTGAAAATATGAGAAATAGAGGTAGTATTTCCTCGAGAGCCAAACATCTCAACTCCAGACAGCCAGAAGACGGTGCTATCTTCTTACCCGGATTTTCCTGAGTGAATAAATCTGGTAAAATGTCCACCACACTGCCATGGCGAGTAGCTTTCGGATCCTCTAGGGTAGAACCTACAGGCAGAGACACCTCAACTGCATTAGCAACCGAACTAAGGAAATAGAAAACAAAGGAACCATATAACAGTATGAAGAGATAACACAAAACGAGTTTGTAATGCTCTTACACGGGAGCTGTTGTTTGGAAACGAAGCCATAACCCTGCACCAGAGACCTTCCAAACCATCCTCGGCTCCGAATTGACAGAAAGACCAGGCTCGTGGGAGGTATGGAGTAAGACGGAGCTGGTGCCCAAAGTCGAAAGTGGAAAATGCGGCAAAGCACCCGAGAGCTAGCTTGAATTAGCCCGGAGACGATTCTAGCCGTAGGATCAACAAACCGGTTCTCCACCGTCAATATAACGGTAAAACCGAGAAATGTAACTGTAGTGGGACAACCCTACTCGTGCCACGTACTAGGGCAGAGCGGGGAATTAATGCCAAAATCCGGAAAAATCATCAGAGAGGATAAGATAATTAGCTGAACACAGTACAATAATGACAATTGTAATCTCTTTAATACTGCGAAAGAAAATGGATAAGGATGTGGGGAAATCCCAATGCAGGTTAATTAATAACTACATAAGTTTAGTACTAATACCGTAAATATCAACATAGGATTTAAACATGCAACTCAAAACTCAAGCTATGTTATGTATCATCGATCCGTCACATGTAATATTGTGTGCATCGTAAATATTTTTTTTTATGTGTATTTACCTTATGTTATTTAGATATGGATAGTTGACACATACCATGTTAGAAAAGAAAGAATTTAGGCAAGAAGAGAAATAATTCTTAGGCAAGAAAAGAACGAATTTAGGTAGAGAGGCCGAGGGAATTTCGTGCATCTCACACAGTAAATCAAAGTGAGTTTAATCAGTTGTGATACCATGTTAGAAAACACAGTAAAAAAAGTGAGTTTAACTAGTTGTGATACCATGTTAAAAAAGAAATAATTTGCGCAGAGAGGCAGAGGGAATTTCATGCAGCTTGATTTACACTTCAGTAGGGGTTGCAGAATGACACACAGTAAAACAAAGTAACTGTTGTTTTCACTCGCCCACCAAAATTTGCTCCACCATTTTCTCCTCATAGACTCTAGTTGTCTGACTTACTCAACCTCTCTTTGTTGGAGCGGGAATTTCGTGCAACTTGATTTACACTTCAGTAAGGGTTGCGGAATGACACACAGTAAAACAAAGTAATTGTTGTTTTCACTCACCCACCAAAATTTTCTCCACCATTTTCTCTTACATACTCTAGCTATCTGACTTACTCAACCTCTCTTTGTTGGAGTCACGATTGTCGTTACACCAAAACGGCAGGTGGGTGTTAATAAACAGACACATCACTAGATTTAAGCACATGCCACGAAACACACGGGGAGCATTGACCTTCTACACTGCCATTAACGGGGAGCCAACAATCTCCCTCCAAACGCCAGCCCAGTGTCTTTCGAACTCAACCTCTCGCTCTGATACAACTTGTTGGAGATATGATACAACTTGTTGGAGATACAATTGTCGTTACACCAAAACCCGCAGGTGTTAGTAAACAGACACATCGCTAGATTTAAGCACATGCCACGTGTAAACAGACACATCGCTAGATTTCAGCACATGCCACGAAACACACGGGGAGCGTTGACCTTCTACACCATCATTAATGGGGAGCCAACATTCTTGGGATCTCTCTCTACAAAAATGACTTTTACATTCATATTTAGGTCATCATACAATTTGACATTAATACATGACAAAGCAAAATAATTAATACGCAATTGTTGTTGAGTGTGGATAGTAATTGCCTAGGTGTTTGTGGAGTGTGGGCAATATTAACGCAGTAAATGCTTGTCCGTATTTACTAAACTTCATTGAAAGCCTTAACATATGTGATGTGCTGCGGCTGTATTTCTGTTCTGGCTTTAGTCCTTCCATCTTCGAATAGAGACATCGACAAAAATACAATTTAACTCTGTAGTTGGGATAAATATGTCCAACATCTTGCAACTACTTGTAACCATGTGCATACTGGCTTTCTTTCTTCTGATTCCATCATTTCTAAGATTCTGTTTTCTTTGTGGGAAGTTAGGACCTGCATTTGTTGTCAGCTATTTCAGGATGAGGTAGATAGAGCTAATTTTTAAGTTGATGTAATCTATTAGTAGATGTGGCCACGAGTTTTAAAGTTTATGGAACTGGCTGCAACCTTGCCAAATGTATTTTAACCTTGTAGAATATGAAATGAATTATTTCAACCCAATTGAGAAGCCAACAGTACTATGAAGAAAAATACATATAAAAAAAAAAACAATTAAAAAACACAGTTACTGTGTGAGCTAAAAAATGCTGCAAATCTCATATATTCATTCAACTATTAACTACATTTTTATATAGTAAAACTATTACTAAAATCAACTCTGAAATAAATCTACTGGCATTACAGCTAATTTCCAGCACTTTCCAGCAGTGACCACCCTAACAATCTGCTGTTTTAATTTTGCAGTGAACACAAAATCTGCTGGCTACTTTGTCAGCATTTTACATAACTAATTAAGCATTATTCCCAACACTCCCCCTTAATGATTAATGAGGATTTACTATCTTATCTCGTACTGCCAAAAACTGAGATTTTGCAACTGCTTTGGTGAAGATATCTGCTAGTTGATGTTGTGTATTTATATGCTTTAATTCAATATCATTCTTTTGCACCAAATATCTAATGAAGTGATATTTCAGGTCAAAATGTTTTGTCCTGCTGTGATGCACTGGATTCTTTGCTAACTTGATGGCACTTACATTATCACAATAAATCACTGTAGGCTGAACTTGTTTTTCTCCAATTTCTTCCAAAATTTTTCTGAGCCAAAGAGCTTGTGTACCTGCTGAGGTAACTGCAACATATTTTGCTTCTGTGGATGAGAGGGCAACAATGCTTTGTTTTTTTTGAGCTCCATGTAATCAAACGGAACTAAAAGAGAAACAATTTCCAGATGTGGACTTACGGTCATCAAGACTACCTACCCAATCTGAATCACTAAATCCAACAAG